>LPNX010008758.1:1556-20902 GCA_001517045.1 Pseudotsuga menziesii | reverse complement strand
GAGGAGAGAGAGACAGAGATCGGGGGAGAGGGGGAGAAAGAGAGGGGTGAGGAGAGAGTGGGGGGAGAGAGATATGTTGATCCTCTGTTCGGAGATGTCATTGATGTATTTAGTCATCAATGTCTTTAGTTAAAACCTTAATTGTGAGTCGGGTCAGTAGTACCCACAAAAGTATTATTGAAATGTAATTTCCAATCTCCCAAGGTAAGTCAGAAAGGTTTAGTTGCGGAAAGACTCAATATTTTTACCCTCTCGACATTTCTTTGCACCTCTTGGTGCAAATGCTAGTCTAATTTATTTAGTAGAGTGCTTTTAAATTTTACTTATTCCAATTTCTTATTGGTTAAATAGAGAGGATGAAAGGGACATAAATCTAGGACTTAAATTTTGAAATACAATTTAAAAAAAAATTAATAGAGAAGAGTGCCATGCATTAACTTTCACATACTCTTGTTGACTTTTGAGTACTAAAATAGCTGTCACATATGATATTTTCAATTTGATGTCATCAATTCTATATATTTTTATTATTTTAATATTTGTATGATGTAAACACTTAATTTATGTGACAAGTTCTCTAAACTTGTAATGTCCTTGGCATTTTTCTTTACTTTCTTAATTTTTATATTAAATTTATATTTATTGTTTTTATTTTGATATGGATTAACCACTTTGTAACATATTTATCTCTGTATTTATAAATTTGTGAAATAAATACAACAAATAAGTCTTTCGTTTTTAAATTTATTAATAGGAGACATCCAAAATCCAACAAGTTGAGGGCTTAGATATCTTTAGGTCATAACTTCTTAAATCAAAAATCACTTTAAAAGTTAAAATAAAAAATATTTAAAAAAAAACCTACAAAATTATAAAAAAATACATATTTTTAATTTCAAAATTTATAATAATCAATTTACAAAATGCTTATAATGGAGAGGATCCGGTCGATCCGGTCGAGTTCAAGCCAAACTTAATCCAACTCGTTAAAATTATATATATATAATATAGAATTAAATATACACGAAATGCCTTGAGGCTTGGGAATTGTTCTTCCTAAATGGAATTGTTATATTCTCCATAAAAAACCCCAGCCATTTGATTCATTTTCTAAAATATGGCGTCCACCCTCGTTATCCTACCACTGAACATAAATCCAATTTATGCATTTCATTAAAAATAAATATACACAGAATGCCTTAAGGCTTGGGAAATGTTCTTTCTAAATGGAGTTGTTAGTGAAACTGGATTAAAGTAGTTAGTTAATAAATATATAAATTCAATTCTTTAGGATTTTTAAAATTTCATTTTATTATGTTTTAATTTTTATGTTTGATGTTGTTAACTATATATAAGGAAGAAGTATTTTATTTTAATTTTTTTTAGGGTGGAGCCTAAAGGTGAAGGATTCAAAAAAAATTGGATTTGAAAGAAATAAAAAATTATTATTTTAGATTAGAAAACTCCAATCAACTGAGCTATCCCTTGGAGTTTATAAAGGAGTATTAAAAAGTAGAGTAATAAATATTTTGTACCTAGGAATTTGATAGATTAGGTTAGTTTTAATGGTGAATGATTGCTTTTTTCAACGCTAAAAAAAGTAACTTGCTATTCATAAAAAATCAAAGTTACATCAAACATCTACAAAAGTTCATGTTGCCATACAAAACGTCCACTTATTTATTATAACTATCACCCAACCTCCAAAAATAATAGCCATCCAATACAAATCTTCCAACTTACTTTCCAGAAGGCATATAAGTCCACCATCTTCAAAACATAAAAACAACTCTCCACTATCATGAATCTCCCCATCCAAAAAAATTATTTATAATGAAAACATCCTCCATAAAAGCCAAAAGCATCGTTTAAGAGTTCATCAATTTCAAAATTAAACTCTATGCAGACATGAAAGAAAGAAATTGTAAGTAATATCCATTTGTTATAAATAAATATGAATAAATTAAATAAAGATGGATATTAATTTTTTTTTATTAATATATTTTATAGGCATATTTCTTACATCCTTTTATATTAATTATATATATGTTTTTAAAATTTAATTTTAAATAAACAGTATAAGCATTTTATTTAATTAATATTTTAATGTATTATATATGTTTTTAAAATTTAAATTTAAATAAATATTGTAAACATTTTATTTAATTAATATTTTAATATATAAACTACATTTTAATAATAATATCTCTTATATATAATTTAATCTTAATAGAAATACACTCTAAATATAATTTAAATAGTATGTCCTGATTACTTGGTACTGAATATTAAATTCAAAGGTAACATCAACGGCATCACCATGTTCGATATTTCAAACATTTAAGCTATTGACTGCATTTTATAACAAATTTTTCCAAAATCAAAATTTTCTTGTTGTGTTAGGTTGTTAAACATGCGGCATGCTGGTCTCTCCTTTCACAATCGGAAAAGGATGTCTTCGTCGTGGACAAAGCCACCTGCGCACAGCTTCGGATGTGGATGTATATGTATACATTTAGTTAGAGATATTTAATAATCTCTCGAATTTAATAGTTTCGTGAATTAATTTTTTCCAATTTTAATTATTTAATTATTTAGGTATAAGGAAAAAAAAACTTTTCTAGACCACCCAAATAGCTTTGTTAATTGTATTAACCGGAACAAGACTTACTTCTATTTATCTTACTTAGATAACTCATTAGATAGCCACTAGAACCAGCCAAGTCAACCTCAATAGAAATATAGACACTTTTTTTTTATAACTACAAATCCTTTACACCAAAGGATGTGTCTATAACCTAGGCCGGCAATTTGTCCACTCAAAAGATGATGTCACCAGGTTTTTGCAAAGATGAGGACTATTCTAGATGCCCCATGGGTCAGTTTTACCCTTTTGGGTGGCTCCCTACAAAAAGGTGACTTATGGTGACTTAACCTTTGTAAATGCCAAAGTGCCATACCATTGGAAGCTAAATAAAAATATAGACATTTCCCAAACTTGTGGCCAAGGAGGCTTAAGCCAACTTGGTTTGAGTGTTTAATTATAAAACACAGAGCAATATGTTCAAATGAGGAAGCCTCTTTTTTTGAGTAAGTTATATTAATAGCTCTATGTCTATATGTATATATTGTAATGTCCTGTTTTGAGCTTATTACCTGAACTATAATTGCATGTTCGTATTTTCTTATTATTGTGGAAAATCGACAATTTGATGACACTGTGGGAATATGGATTTATTACTTTGCGAAATTTATATATGTGTGTGATGTTAACATTATAAATTAAGTTCGTGTTTTGATTATGTCTCTACCATGCGAATTTAATAGATGATGGTACATGGATACTGATTTAGAGTTATATGTCAGATAATGGATATGGTATCAATGCATGGTACATTGAAAATGATCACATTTTTGTTTATTTGTAATGAAATATGTATGCATATCGATGATTGCGCGATATTGCATGATCTTGTGATAAGAGACTAACCTATAGGTTTAAAAGAGCTAAGTTGTAGTTGAATCCTATGAGACGAGAGTACATCAAGGGAAGGAATTCCTGAGTACGACAGTCGCAATGCAGCTATTATGTCGATGTAGACATAGTCCCTTGTTCCATTAGGGGGGGTGGAGGCATTACCCACTGTTTATCCCCCGAACCCAGAGTCCAGTGAGAGGGTTGTGCTACGACACGCTCCCTAAGGTGTGTGATGATGACTAATGGGTTCCTGCTAGGGAAGCTTGGTCGATCTAGTCAACGGTTCCGCTTATGGGTTCTAACTAGAGTTAGGTCATGTAGTTGACACTCCAGGGTAGTCCAACAGAGGAAGGATAGGATGTGGAAGTTAGTTGTGAATTAGATAAAAGGAAGTAGGTACATAGGAGTGCCATTGAATCTATGAAGAGTAATTTAATTAATTATATATGTATGTTTAAAATCTTGTTGAACTACTGAATGGTAACTAAGAACATGTGTTGTTTTCCACCGTGTTTTCATTGGTTATTATGATTTAAGTTACTAAGTTGTTAGGCATTTCAAATTCGTGTTTAAGTATGTGTTGGAAAATAGTAACTTGTGTGATTATGTGTGATGTGTGGTTGAGTACCATTCATATACCTACACGAGGCATTAGCTACGCTTACATAGATCATCTACATATTTTGTATGAATTATCTGATACACTATAAAAATTTCACTTCGATGCATATGGTTGCGAATGATCACATTATAAATTCTATTACCTATCTTAGTTATGAAATGATATTGTTACATCAAGATTATAAATGAATGGTTAACTAATCTTGATTAGGGTTAATTATTAACTATGATCCATAAAGATGAAATAATGCTAATGATGTTAGTTAGTGGTTAATCGAACTCTTGATAACTTGGTCGATAAATGTTAATAATGATTAATAATATTAATAATATTCATGTTAACTTAATTGTTGATTTAAATGCTTAGTCACTAAATGATAAATAAGTATTAACAATCTTAATTAGTTCAAGGTATTGGTTTATGAATGATAATGGTGTAATAATATTAATAAAGTCTTAATTGTAATAATGTTGTTATTGACCATGGCACTGGTTAAATAAATTATAACTTGTGCTTGGAAGAGAGTTACTTCGATAGTAAATTATTATTGAATAAGTATTAACTATAATTATATGTATAATATATTATACTACACATACTAATTAAACAATAATAAATAATAAATTATGATGTCTGAAGTAAATGGTTATGTGAGAACTTATGTTGACATATATTATTAAAATAAGAACTTATGTTGACATATATTATTAAAATAAGAATCTTTATATTCTTGGAATTTACGTTAATATCAAATGGTAGATCTTTATGTAGTATAAAAAATAATAAATGTTGCATTGGCCTTTACCTATAAAAATTAAATGTATAATATTTTATTGATGGCTAAAGGAGACTTAACCCATGCGAATTAAATGGGAAAATGCAAGGGGATTTGGGACATTAATGAAGGGACAAGTGCAGTAATGAAGTGATGTAGATAAGGGAAGAAAAGGGGATAAATTGAGGGGTAGAGGGTTTTGGAGAAAACAATAGAGGAGGTTTGTTTTCATGGTTTTTTCAGGTGAAACTTTTTCACAACTGGTTGGACTGGTTGTACTAAGGTTTTGGGGATGGGGTTCAAGAAACATAGTTTCTTGAAGTTAGGAGCTATCGAGGTTGTTCCTCACATGCAAGGTGGCTTATCTATTTGATAAGTTTGGTTTTCTAGGTTGGGTGAGGTGTAAAGTTGCAAAGTAAAGCTCCATGGACAAGTCTACAAAGGAAACTATTAATATTCAGGTATTTTCCTGAATATCTACAAGTTCTCCTTATACATGTATGAAATTGCACAAGTACTTTCTAGTTTCTTATATATGATGTTTTACCACTTTTCTTAGATATATGTTGTCTCAAAATAAAGATGTATGAGTTATTCTTTTACTACCCTTATATGTTTAAATTTTATCACTGTATATGTACATATTATGTTGCTTTATACCTACACATATTTTTCTTCTATATACCTACACATATGTACAATAAACATAACCTTTGACCTTTAGTTTAAACAAAACAAACTCTCAAATAAACGAAATAAATAAATAAATAAATTTATTTCAACAAGTAAATTTTTTTATTTAATTAAGAATTTAGGGACCCGGTGTGATCCTTACATATATGATAGTAAATATTTTTCATGAATTTTGATCACAAAGTTTAATGTTAAGGTTTAATTAGTGAATGTTTAGGCATAGATTATTGATAAATATGTTTTTGGTCTATAAGGGAGTTTATCATTACATTCTTAAGATATGTAAATAATTGTTTAATATGAAGGTTTAAGGTTGTTTATTGACAATATATGTCACATCCCCTCCCCTCTCGCCGTGGAGAGGACGAGACTAATGCTGCTGCTATCCAACCGGGGATCTAGCCCCATGAACAAAAACAAAATGCATTGAAAATAAAAACATATGCAGATGCATAATGCAGTAAAATACAACGAAAGTAAATCTCATTCAATACATTCATAATAATTCTAAGAACAAGTACATTGTAGAATTAATACAAAGAGTACTTATCTTGAAAATGAGATGCCTCGAGCAACTAGCTATGTCACTGCAACGTTCCACCCAACCATAGGCCAGTTGTGCTCATTAATCTCTTAGTACAACTGCCACCCCCGAGCTGGACATGATTTCCACAAAGAAAAAGGGAACAACAGGATCACACATACCCAAATACACACCAAGGTTCATCCAAGCCAGTCTACAGTTGGGTTTATCAGGTTGCTAAGGCAGTGGAAAGGAAGAATTGCTAAGCTAGTGAGCTCAACCACAGAGATATGGACACCTCTACAAGATCAGTCTATCTTGGCCTCCACAATACCGACACACCCAACACAAGGAAGTATTCCCTTCACTGCTACACAGTCCTTCGGGCCATACCTTCCCTTCTATTGTTCTTTCAGGTGTGCATAGAAGATTATCCAGCCCCTGTTGATCTTTTTGTGAGGTTCCTCTCTTCACTAGGTTTATCAAGCCAAATCTAGGCCTCTTCCACTCCTAATAGTTCAGACCAAAACAAGGGTGCACATAACAACAAAACACAAGTGTTGGCTATGTAGAAAAACGTTTTGGAAACCAAAAACGAAATGGTAGATGGGAAAATCAGCCTGCAAAGAGAAAATTTGAGTTCAACAAACATTCTTGGGAATTACATGAGAAAAAATGACCTCTACAAACCCCCAAATTGTGAATCTCTCTTCCCATCCATTGTGCAACACAAAAACGAATTCTTGGCCATGGAGAAAATGAAGGAAATGCAAAAAAACGTGAAGGAAAACGCCCAACTAGCTCCAACTGCATGAGGGAGTGAAACGCATGGGTGAGGAATGGTTTGGGCACACTTTTTTGGGCGTTTTCTTGCCCCATAAGAAAAAATACGATTTCCCAAAATTGATTGCTTGCCCCAATATGAAATTGACTTCCATACCTCTCCATTCCAAATGCATTAACTACATCAACAAACTCTTGGAAGAATTAAATGATTGGGTGCATAAGACAAAATGGGTATTTGAGAGTTTATGGGTTCTCTCATTGACATTTGGATTAACACTATTGGCTCAAGGGTTTGAATAATTTCCCTCCATATTCCTTGTGAAATCATGCCCCCATCTCTTGCTGCATTGCATAGCTAGTTGTAGGTATTTTATTAAATTGCATATTTACGTGATGTCTCAATATATATTGTGCCTTGCTAACACGAGAACCATAGGTATCGATTTTAATTGTCGATACATAAAATTCTAAATCGATGGCGGGGCCTTGGCCTTGAGCTCCTCACCATGATTTAATAGCGATATTTACATCATGTACATTTTTAATGCAATAGGGGTCAAAATTGGGATATTACATTCCCCTCCCCCTTACATTAGCACTGTCCTTAGTGCTCATCAAAATTGAACAAAAATGGATGTTCCACTCTCATGGCATCCTCCAGCTCCCACGTTGCCTCATCGGGACCATGGTGCTTCCATTGCACCTTTACCTGTCCAACGAATTAGTTCTGGAGCACTGCTACCTTCTTGTCTAGGATGCACAATGACCTTTTTGATCAAATGAGAGTAGCAAAGGTATTTTCAAAAATTGGCTTGAGGTCTGGTTACCATCAGGTAAGAATCAAAGAGGAAGATATTCATAAGACAACCTTTAGAACAAGGTGTAGGCACTATGAGTTTGTGGTGTTACCATTTGGTCTCACAAATGTACCAGCTACATTCATGTGTCTCATGAATAGTGTTTTTAGCAAGTATCTAGACAAGTTTGTTCTTGTCTTCCTGGATGGCATTCTTATTTATTCTAAGAATGAAGAAGAGCACGCAGAACATTTGAGAATGGAATTGAAATTGCTAAGGGAGAATAAGTTGTATGCAAGTTGAGAAAATTTGACTTTTATAAAGATAAAATTCATTATTTGGGTCACATTATCTCAGACGAAGGAATATCCGCGGACCCTGAGAACATTGAGGCCATTATGAATTGGCCAACTCCAAGAAATGTGACAGATGTGAGATCCTTTATGGGACTTTCCGGGTACTACAGGAGGTTCATTGAAGGATTCTCCAAGGTCGCACATGCAATCACTTCCTTGCAGAAGAAGGGGATAAATTTTGAGTGGACACCAATATGTGAGGAAATCTTTCAACGATTGAAGAATATTTTTACGAGTGCACCAATTTTGAAAATTGCATACCCAGAAAAAGACTTTGTGGTGTGTAGTGATGAATGAAATCAAGGACTTGGAGGAGTTCTTATAATTTTGCATTTGAATTATAACCAATCGAATCAAGATTCCCCAGGTGGAGTTCTCCATATGCGTTCGGTTTAGTATAATATTCATTATTATGTATTTGATATAACTTTCGAACGTCGACATATTCATCTATGGGTTCAGTCCAAGGTTCTCCTGAGATGGATGAATTGGAGCAATGAATTTTTTCCCATTACCTTTAATTTTTATTCTTTATTTATCTAATGATATAGATGCCTTCATTTTTCATCCCCATGGTTGACCTACTAGAGCTGAGAAGGAACTGGATCCTTCCTTTTGGTTTATTATTTCGAAGTCGACTTTATTTGAGATGCATTTTATAGTCGTTCTGAAATTTTTCCAAACAAAAATGGGTTCGATTAATCCTTGATCTACTAATTTTAAATATATGCTAGATTCATTTAGTCAAGGTTTACCAAGTTGTTCCCATGTGTCTCTGGTCTTTATGTTTACCTACGATCTAAAGTCGAGAACGATCTGTCGGATGTGGTGGCCTTCAATTTCGAGGTCGACTAATGGGTATGCATCATGTTTATCTTTTTTATTAAGGCTGCATATGTTTTATCATGTTTATCGTCACTAAAAGAATTTTTAAAACTGTACATTAAATATATTAGCTTTGCAGCATACTCATCTTTATTTATTAGTTTAATTACTTCGTTAGTAGTCTTCTGTCAAGAGTCATCATTTTCTTCATGTGCTTCTAGTTCTTGGAATATTATTGATGTATCATTATATAGTCGTTTTTTTTTCATCAGGGTTAGGATAATCTTATTTACTTTTTATTTTACTGATTTGTGGATTATTTGTGCCAATTTTTGTTCCTTGTCGAGTAAAAAAATTTAAATTCTTAGTTTGAACAATATAACACTTTCGAACACTAGACAAAAAATTGACATTATTTTTATTATTTATTTTTTAAGCATGGTAGGTAAATCCACCAAAGATTGATCATCTACTCCACAACTTGTACAAAATGTAAGGTCGGTTTGGTCCTTGTACGAACAATCCACATGTCGGTGTCGATGTCCTTCGTTTACGCATGTATAGCACTGGATTGGCTGACATGGTCTGTTTTTTCGATTTCCAAAATATCGTCCTCAACCTTGAAATCCTCCATGTTTGTTATAGTTTTTGTTCTGGCACTCGTATCTGCAACCATCATACCTTTGGTAATTATTTCGATTGTTCTGGTCGTTGTTGTTATTCCTTTCATTATTATCAATGTTATTATTTGGTGTGACAACATTCGTTTGATAAACTGTTTTATGTTTCTATTGATTTTTCAAATTTAACTGGTGTTTTGTTGTCGAGTGTCTTTTGACTTCGCAGATTGTGCATCAACGAGCTTGTTCATTTTTCATGTTATACATGCAATATTTCGTTGCATGTAAGTCATGCTCCTAGCATATGTCATAAACGCACTTTGTTTGCATGAACTGGATGTCTTGTCGACAATAATATTTCGTATGACCTATCCTCGAGCATTTAGTACACCATAAATCATTTCCTTTGAGGCCTGTTTCACCTATTGATTTTCACATGCTTTTCAATTGTACCCCAATATGTCTATCGACAGTATTTACAAGATATTCCTTGTCCATTTCAATCTGCAATGCCTTGGTAAGTTTATCTTCATATGTATTGAATTCATCCAGTTGAATATACATATGAATTTTCTGCAGTAGTCCAGCAACAAACCAATTAATTAGTAATTGTTCATCAATATTATATTCCAATTGGCTTAGTAAATCCTTAAATATTTTGTCATATTCCCGAACTGTTTCAGTCTGCTTCTGAGTTGTGGTCTTCAGCTTTTTGGCTGCAAGATGATTTGTGTCGAGCGTTTTAAAGAATGACATAAATTGTTCCTTAATTTGACTTTTTGTCGCATTCGACGTTTTCTCTATGTAGATCATATACCAAGTTAGTTCTCTCTTTTGAAGAGCACTAACAAACTGTGTCATTTGACGATCTTCATTGGTAATGACGTTTGCCTCCCATATCGACTCACATACGAACTAGTGGCATTTGGGGTCTTCATCTCCCTCATAGAGGGGGATATGAGCATTCATGTGTGCCATATTTTTAGCATCTTCATCTCCTTCAGTGGGTGGAGGTGGTGGTGGTGGGTCACTTCCCGTGAATGAACTCTTTTCATAGCTAGTTTCGATGGAAGTTTCAGTTACATCGATAATGTTTTCCATGTCAGTCGCATAAGGAATTACGAAGCCCAAAATGTATCCTAAATAAGAAAAAGGTAGAGAGAGATAGACAAAAATGAGAGAGAAAAAGAGAATATTACGATATTTTTGTGATAAATTTTGATCCCGAAATCATATTGGGTCTCTCTTAGTACCATTGGAAAGGTCACGTTGAGAGCTACAACTTTCATGTTGATATCTTTGCGATATTCCTCATGTTTTGGTTGGGGCATGCATTTTTGTAAATATGGGCATAAGGAATCTCGAAAAACATCTTTTCAAAGATGCTTTTCATAAAGCATCTTATCAAAGATGTTTTAAAAGATGTTTTTCATAAATCATCTTTGAAAATATGTTTTACGAGATTCCTCATGCCCATATTTAGGAAAAATGCATGCCCTATCCAAACCATGAGGAATCTCATGAAGCTCAAAACACAAAAGTTATAGCCCTTGACGAGACCTTTCCAAAAGTACCAAAGAGCCCCAATCCAAGTTTGGGATCAAAATTTATCGCAAAAGTACCTTAATATTCTCTTTTTCTCTATTGTTTTTGCCTATCTCTCTCTACCTTTTTCTTATTTAGGATACATTATAGAAGAGGGTAATTCATTATGCAATTCACTTTCGATTAAAAGTCAGTTTATGTCAACTACTTCTGTTGATACCCAAGTAAACATTTTGTCACACTGGGGTATTCTTACTAGTGATACCGACTGATCTGGTGAGTTATTTGATGTTAGAATTCGATAGGGGTGCTCCTTCATGTTCTGAGTAAAGTAGGTGAAAACTACAATTGGATGAATAGGGTTGAAAAGTAACCCAAATCCCTTCTTCTATTCAATGAATTAAAATATTGTCGACATTATTTCCTTCACCGTCTAGTCGACTCCATATGCCTATTTGGCCAACTCGTAGTCCTAGATATTCTTGAACAATGTCCTGCACTTGGGCACTCTGAATCATATTTGGAAGAGAATGTGACATTATATTCTGAGGTATTTTGACTTGGAGATCTCTACCCTGCTCTATCCATAAGTCTTCTTCCATGGGTGACATATCTTCATCAACGCCCTCTTCTTGTTAGTCATGGCCCGAATATAGCGAATTACTTTAGGTTCTATCACTCTACTTATCATTCTTTCTTGTTGGAGTACAACAAATTTCTATCTGATTTCTTCCCACCTCTTTCTCCTCTTTTCTCGTTCTATTTTTTGTATATCTAGAGTGCTTTTGTGTGTGACTGTCCTATTTTTTTCCTTTTTGCTTTGAATTTTCATTGTTGGCCCTGGTGTTTTCTTCATTTGTTGACTATTAGCTTTCTACTTTACTCATACATGATCAGCTACCCCCCGATTGCCAACATGAAATAATTTTAGAAAGCTAGGGTGGAGCTGGTTATTTGTTTAGGAAGTACTCCCACTCTCTTTCTTGGATGAATTTATCCCACTCTTTTTTCTTGGCCTCCTAGTTTTTGTTTCTTAGTGGTGTTATCAACATTGGGCGAGGTTCGAGAATGTGTCATTCACCTTTGTCGATCAAGAATCTGAACAAAAGTGTCGGTAGATAAAAAAGGAATTGTTCGGTGAGGTCGTTATAGAATCTCTTTTTAATGTTATCGATAGATACTCATTCTTCGACAACTTGTTCCTCACAAAATTCGTTAGAAATTCTTTCGACCCAAACCGAAAAATTTGTGCAACCTCCTCTTTTTAGTTTCTGGTATAACTACCTGGCGTTCTTTTTCTTTTTCATGTGTTTAAAAGAAGAAATTCTCCTTTGCTTGAGAAACAGTTAGCTTGTTTATTCTAGCGTAATTCTACAGGTAGTTCACTATTTTACGCTCCCACCAATCCTTAATCTCCTACCATGATATCACTAGGTCATAGTCATTTTTGTCCGATACATGTACCACCAGAAACAGAACCAATGTTGTAATCAATCAAATTGCAAGGTTACCAATGATACATATATAGATTCATATAACAATTATATAGACAAGAGACAAGGAATGGTAGAAAGAACAATAGCTTATATTAGTCAAGAACACATGTGGGTTCATACATAAAACCGAACCAAGTCTTTATCCGACTCTACAGCCTATATATATATGATTTACAAAATAGTTACATAAATACCTATCGATTCAATCAACCGACACGACTTATAAGGTTGACATAATCTTCTAATTAGTTGACTGAAGGACCTAGTCAGCTAATTGACCTAGGCTCCTCCAATAGTGACCATTTTTCATCTTCAATAGGTAGATAGTCGGTCGATACTTTTTCTTTTACTTCGACTCCCATATAGTCTACGACCAAATACCAATATTTGCTAAAGGATTAACATGTCTTCTTCTTTTCTATTTTTTTCCTATTTTTCTATTCTTCTTTTATGCAGTCGACCAACTCATGACTATCCTGGTAATGATTTAGTTGACTTCCATTTGCCAATCCTTTGAAAGGTGTTCCATATAACTTTTGTAGCTTCACTATGCCTCCTTCAGTGATTTGAATGACAACATATGACCCCATCCAATGTGCTTTCATCTTGTCAGGGTGCTTAAAAATATTACTATCATATATGAGGAAAAGTCCTCCGACCTTAAATTGCTTATGCTTGATATGTCGATCATGCAATACTTGTTGTTGTTCCTTCTCAATATTTTGATGATAACCTGTGGAAAAATGCTCTTCCTCCAACTGTACTAGTTGCGACAATCTCTCTTCGATAGCACCAACATTATTCATTTCAGTAATTGCAGCAATCCATAGACTAGGTACAATGTAATCCACCGGAACAACAACTTATTGTCCATATACTAGTCGAAATGGAGTTCAGCATGTCAACTTCTTACAGGTTGTGCGATATGCCCATAGTACCGCAAAAATTTCTTGGTCCCATTCATCTCTTTGAACGTTGCAAATATTTGTTAATGCATTCTTGAGGATCTTGTTGAATGCCTCAACAAAACCATTCTCTTGTGGGTGGTATGGTGTCATGTTTCTGTGTTGGATTTGGAATTATTCAAACAATTATTCGATCAACTGATTGACAAAGTGTGTGCCTTGATCACTTATAAAAAATATTCAGGTATCCAAATCTAGTCACAACATTGTCGTACAAAAATTTGGCAGTGCTCGCAGTAGTACAATCCTTTATTGGTGTCGCTTCATCCCATATAGTCAGGTAATCCATCGCATTAATAATGTATCTTGCACCTGTTCGCTTCCCTAGTGGATTAATGGGTCTGACAAAATCAACTTTCCATTTGTCAAATTCTTGCAGAGTTATCTGAGGTACTAGCGGAATTTCATAATTCGTTGTGATGAATTTTTGGGTCTCTGACAAATATCATAGTTGTGACAATTTTCTCTAGAATCTACATGCAAATTGATCCACCACTATCTTGGTTGCAATATCTTGCTTTCTGTAGCTTTTCTAGCATAATGGCCTCTTGTGACAACAACATGCACTTTGTTCAATGTCATTGGTCGACCGTGTTCCAATAGAAAATGATGAATAATTTCATCCGGTCCCATTTTATATAGTTGTCCAGCTATCAATTGGAAGTCCACAGATCGCACCACTAATTTTTTTTTTGCGTAGTACTAAATCCATCTAGTGGATATCACGTACTTAAGAAATCGATGATATATCTGTAATGATCATCAAACATCGTGATGAAAAATAATTGCACATCAGGAAGACTATCCTCGAGATTCACAAATTTGTCTTCACTTTCAAGCCTCTATAGGTTGTATGGTGCCGAGTTTAGTCGACCCAGCTTAACAATAACTTCAAAATCAAATTCCTAAAAAAGGAGAAGCCACAAGCAAATATTCACCTCCAACACTGGCTTGTTCAGTATGTATTTCAACGTTGAATGGTCTGTGAACATCTTGAAATGTCAACCTAAAAAATAGTGTCGAAATTTCTATAGCACATACACCATTGCTAAGCCTTATCTTTCAGTCGTAGTGTAATTCTTCTCTGTTGTTGACAATTTCCAGCTAGCAAAGGCAATAAGATGATGTGACCTTCACCTGGTTGCGCAAGGAAAACACCGAGTGTGACAGACAATGCATCCACATGTACATGAAATTCCTTTTTCCAGTATGGAAACTAAGATGGGTGTTGTAACCATCTTATTCTTCAAGAGATCCAAACTTACTTGGCATTTTTCCATCCACTGAAACTCAATATATTTTTTTAACAATTTCTCCATTAGAGTAGTCACCTCTACATATCCTTTGATAAGTTTTTGATAGTATCATGTATGTCCCAATGTCATTCTCAGAAATTCTATTGTTGTAGGGGGTGGTAGGTCAACGGTGATCACAATTTTAGCAAGTTCAACCAAGATTCCATCGCAACAAACTACATGGCCTAACAAAATTCCAAACAGGGCACAAAAGATACATTTCTTTAGATTCAGCGAGATTTGATATTGTCGACACTATTACAACATCATTCTGAGGATCCCAATATGATATTTTATGAGCCCAAACACCGTCCAATCATCGAAGTAGACTTCATTAAATTTATGAATAAATTATTTGAAAGTAGCCACTATTGTCCTGGAGAAGACAACAAGAGAATTATTGAGTCCAAAGGGAATTACTATGTACTGGAAACACCCCCACTTCATCGCAAATGTTGTCTTGTGTCGATATTCCTTTGTGATTTTGACCTGATGGTAGCCAAAGAACCCATCAGTGAAATAATAAACCTCTTGACTCCCAACACTTTCTAATTCATCATTCGTAAATGGTTTTGGGAACGGATCATGTAATCAAGCATCGTTCAGCTTCCTTAGGTCAGTGTAAATACGTACTTCACAGGTAGTCTTATTATCTTCCACTACATCAGACTAATCCACTCAAATTCTACAACCGGTTCTATGACACCTGCATCCAACATTCGATCTAACATATTCACTTTTTCTTTATACTGTGGATTCAACTGGTATGGTTGCTACTTTAATGGATCTTCATCTCTCCAAGGTCTCTGACAATCCCCTTAATTTCTGAAAATTTTGTAGGGAACAAATCCTAAAATTCATGCAGTAAGTCTATGACCTTCCTAAAAGTTTCATCATCCAAATAATCTCTGATATTTATGAACTTTAGATTCTCTAGAGATCCGATATTTATTTTCTTGAATTTCAACGGGTTCAAAAAATAGTCACTAGAGATACCAAATCCTTCCACCATGCGAGTACCTTCAGAATATGGGATTTTTATGTCGAGCGGGTCATCGTCATCAGGTTCTCCCATCAGATTATAGCACTCCATCCAATGCTAGACTGTCACGCTTCTTTGGTTATAATTTTCCATTTACATGGGGATAGATTCAAATAAAGTGAAGGATCATAGGGATAGATCCTTCACTTTCTTTCTATGCAAACTCTGGTGCTTTAAAATCCACCCAATCTTGAATTTACAACTTAGTCAAATACCACAACATATTTCCACCAAAATGATTCATGGTCCTAGTAACATAACATTTTGTTGTACTTTCTTTCCCATTGACCCAAGTTCAGATCCTTAGCAGGCAACAAAAGCCCAAAATATAGGCCCGATGGAGGGGAGGCCTGTAGAGAGCACTTGCAACACAGATGAAGTCTCACCCGAGATATCTTATTGGGAACTGCTAGAACCATCTTTTTGCATTTATGTGGGTATCTCTACTTGTGTATTACTTTATCATATTACATGACCTAATCTGAGGATTGTACTTGGTATTCCTTGGCTATTCATTCAAAATAAAATTATATTTACTAGTCGACAAATATTTAAGTATTCAACATAACAACCTTATTACATATTCATTCAATAAGAAATGTGACACATACATCTATGAGTTTATTCATAAGCAAATACAGTGTGACATAGTCAGGTCTACTTATTCACAACATACATGTAATTGAAATAACATATTAATCAATGACACACAAAGACAATATTTAACGTGGAAACCCACCCGGGAAAAACTGCAAAGGCACTCTTCATATGGCATGAGAAATATGTTAGCACTCTTTTTCTATGCACTCATCTTGCAAACTCCTCTCTGGGTATTCTTTACAACTCATACATACTTCTCTCCTCTCATGATCTCAAGTTTATGGACTATGTATGCCTCCTCTCCTTCACTCCTTTGTTGATCCGCACACATCGTGGATCGATCCTCTAGCTAAAAAAATCTCTCTTCTATTCTCTAGATACAAATATATTTCACCAACCAACTGACTACTTAGCTAACAAAACCATCGACAACCAATGTTAGTCCCGCACATAGCTTGGGCTCACCCTTTTATAATCTTCTACATATTCTAATCAACTGACTCTTTTCTTCTATCCAACAGGCTATCATTTCTATTTGTGTACATTTAGTTGCAAATGAAAATAGGAACTATCAGCCCAAAATACAATTATTCTTTATTACCAAAAGAATGCCTTATTCTAACTGATTCCTTACCCACAATCAACTGAATCTTCCTTTTCAGTTGTTCTTCTCTTCTTATGTCATGTCTCCTTTCATCATAGCTTCTCTCATTGTTGGTCTTTCCTTCATGGTTGTGTCTATCAAAAATTCTATTTCGTCGCAGATTCTTATTACATTGTAGACTATTCTTGTGTTGCAGATGCTTCTTGCATCACAAACTCTTCTTGCATCGCAAACTCTTCTTGCGAATGGAATCTGTATCTTTCCAAATAGAATTTTGGATGAATTCTACTTAACTCTTCCTAGGGCCAACAATGCCTCTTTCCTTGGAACCTTCTTAGGACCTCCCACTCTTCCCATAAGAGGAATCCTCATATATATGTACCATCACTTCTAAGAAGTCTACTACTCAATCACAAAATCCACGTAGGATTTCACCCTCGACGAGACATTCATGCATGAGATTATCTATCCATTAGGTATCGCTCCTCTTTCATCCACCTGGTATTGTTGGAACCCCTATGATGGATACTCTTAACCTATCATGGCTTTCCTTAGGTCTCCATATTTGGTACCTTTCTCCACCAAACCCACAATCCAAACCCTTAGGTCATTTTATGCCCTATTGAAGTAGTTGGTACTTCTAATAGCCCACCATCCATTGTTACGAAGGAGGCCACTACCTCCACTCAACATTCTTCCAAAAATAATGTTGGCAGTGAAACCAAATATACAACAATTCAACCTAACCCGGACATGGCCATGAACATCCATTCCACCACCCCTCTTAGGGCCCCCATGCCTTGCACTATTTTCTATTTCCTCGGTCATGTCACCCATGATTTTCCAAAATTGGATTTTTTTGCATAGTCATATTAATGCTCAAGAATAGAGTACTAATATTAATACCCTAGTTTCTCACATTATTGTTCATGATGATCTTAAGCAACGATATAAGGCATTATGTACTAACCACCCATGTTTGTTGTGTTGTGTTGTGCGGTGTCTAGGGAATATGGTCAATATCTCTCTCACCATTCAAGTGGGTATTTTAGTTATGCTTGGTTTTATTGAGAGCATCTTGCATATTTCTTTCTACACTTCTAAGAAATTTGTAGCCTATAAATCCCCTTTTTAAGAATTCCATGATGTATTTGTTTAGTATTACATTGCAATGATAGGTATTGACCCTACCATAGTGGAACATCATATTGACACTTGGATAAATATCAAACCTTTAGCCACAAGTAGAGACTAATTCACCCTTCCAAATCTCTAATTGTGTATACTACATAGGTTTCATTTATAATAAAATTTGTGTAGCATCATATTAATCAAATTTGAAACATAGGTTTAATTTATCTAATTGTGCATGTATACTACATGGATTTCCAACCTAGTCCCAATAAACAACAAATGAGGAACCATTCATGTTTGAACTGATTTCTATGATCTAAAAAAATATTTTCCTAAGGACAAATTTCCCACAACCTTCATCAACTAGATTATTGATGGATGTTATAGGAATGAGGTTCTTTCCTTAATGGATGTTTTCTTGAGGTACAATTAGATTCAAATAAATCATTAGGACTAATACAAAAAAAATTGACCAACCTTTGGGATACCTTTTCCTATTGATTCATATCAATTGGACTCAAAAGCATTGGATCCATTTCAAGTGTGTCATGTCATACTACTTCTATGATATGGTTGATATAATCCTATAATTTTGGATGAACCCACAACTCTTTCAAATAAAATCTCACAAAATATGGAACATATTCATGAAGTATACTTCCTTAGGTGTCACAAGTATAACATTTTCTTGAACCCTCTTAAATTCATGCTCTGCATTCATGCTACCTGATTGTTAAGATTCATCGTTTATAAGCAAGGAATAATCTTTTATCCTTTCAAAGTTCAATCTATTCATGAACTTCATCCTCCTAGGACTTTATGTTAATTGCAAACCCTTTAAGACAAGGAAAACTTTTTAGGTTGATTCATTCCAGATTATGCTACAATCATTCATGGATTCTCATGTTTACTCTATTCCAATGTACCTTTCATGTCAAAACCCCAAATTTTTCAAAAAATTTAAAAACTTTTAAAAAGCATAACTGTATGTTAACACAATCGTTAAACACTGTTTAGTTAAGCCATTTACTTTGAAACTGTAAGATCATTACTTGGTTGGAATGTTAGTTGAGTTTATCTTTCTTCAGTTTTCTAATTGTTCTCTGTTTGCAACAGCATGTGGATAAACTATGCTAGACTGGGATTACTTAGCTGTAAAGATAACGCACACAGTTTTCCTTTATCTTATA
>LPNX010008712.1:43412-69763 GCA_001517045.1 Pseudotsuga menziesii | reverse complement strand
AGTCGGATCCATGTCAAGGAAAAATCCAAAAGGATTTGGACTATGCACACATCCCGATGTACGCGGTTATAGGAGTCAAACCCGCGTATGTACGCGGTTATCAGGTAAAACTCCGCGTATATCATTTTTTATATAGTTTTAGGGATGATTAAGGAAACATCAAAGGATAAAATATGGTCCATGCGGTCTAAAGAGTCTGCAGCGGGACAGGGGAAGGCCATACAAAGTGTGATTCACCTAGAGTGGTGAAATCCGCTATAACAATATTATTCCTGGTCATGTATTCAAGGATAGGTTCCATTCTTTTTATTATCTTCTCACCATCATATGAGGTTCCCTTTTCATCCCTAGTCATAGTTTCCCCAAAAAATGCCTTCTTCTCCTACTTTGTTTTGTTTCCTCTTCAACAAAAGAACTTTTGGGTTTCAATATATAATGGTGGTCCCTGATGTATTGTTCTCATAAATATCATACCACATCAGGTTCCAATATCATGCTCTGATACCACTTTAATGTCCCTTTTTAAAATTTTATTAAATGACCATTTATTTCACTTTTTCCCCAATTTTGACCTTAACTAGTTTTGATCTCTAGACCCCCAAATTGGCCCAAATGCTCCCAAATTTTCTTTGAAGGTACATGACTGATATTATAACTTAAATATGATGTTAATATATGTTTAATTACCCCCAAATTACTTCTTAAAACTTGTTTAATGTTTGGTTCAAAGTAGGATTCTTTACTAGTAAATTGGGGCTCCAATTCCCCTTGGGTAATTGTCGGAAATGGCTTCACAAATGATCCCAAAGTCACTCTAATTTATGAAAATAGGATGGCTATGTGTGAGGAACATTTTAAAATTCTCATATGCATCATGGTTCAGTTTATACAGGCTTTTATGACTCTTTCCAAAACAACTCCCAAGTCACAATTTCGACCCTTGGGGAAAATGCACCAAATCTTCTCCCAATGTAATAAAAATGAATAAAATGGCTCCAATGATTAAGTAATGAAAATTATACTTTAAATAAACATTACTGAAATTCCATACATCATACATTTATCAGATATATATTCCTCCATTCTAAATAATAAGCATTACCATGACATATATCAAAATAGAGTGGAAATGGTCATTGTTTGCTCATTAAAAGTCATTTTGACATGCGACTATTGGGAATTTTGACTTGAAATTTTTTTAGAATTAATAAAATATAATATTTAATTACAATCATAAATTTACAATTAAAGGCTCTCCCAATTCGAAATCATCAGCATTACAATGGTTCACAACAAGATAGTGGGGAAATGACACTATTTATTCATTGTTCAACATTTTTACATGAAGTCTTTTGGGTATTTCAAACTGAGAGTATTATGAACATAAAATAAAGAGAATAAAAATCATAACATAATATCATTTCCATTATAATCTTCCCCAAATATATCAATATCTGACCCAAAGCGCAATCCCTCCATTGGCATGAATATGGTGTGAAACCTGGAAACAATTGAGAGAGAGTGCTGCAATAGAGGAATCCACATGATTTCCTATAGATTACACCTAAAAATAAGACTCCATTAAATCTCCATTAAATACCTAAGTGTCCTATCCAAACGCCAACTTGGACGGGAATCTTTCACCCTCGAAATTGGCTAAGGCAAGAAAACTAGTCATCCACTAGCTCTCACAATTCACAAATGATAAAAAGCCATTATATTGGTTTCTTCCTGTATTTTATAAACATACTTAGCCTTATAATTTTTCCAATACATCCACAAAGTCAATCCAATTCAAATTTTGGTGTGGACTTAAGATTTTCCATGTGTCCTCCCTTTCCTAGCCTTCCATCTTCCCCCAATTTGAGTAGGAACCCATTGAGCTTCCCCAACTCACATGAGAGCTCTATTGGATGCTCTATTTCGACCTGAAATGTTATATATGTCATATTTAAGCCTTAATATATTATTTGTGTCATAGGTGTCATAGCATCTTCATCATTGTTGTCATAGAGATAGGGAATCTAGTCCAAGTGTCTCACTAGCTCCAAAATGACTCTTCCTTTCCCATGTAAGTTACATTTCTTCTCAAATTAGAACTATGATGCATATGAAAAAATTTATTAAACTTTTAACTCATCCAATAACCTTTAGGCTTCCCATGGGTTCAAAATTGCAAGAGGAGGTTTCCATTTGGTACAAAATTTCTAGCTTGTGTGGGCCCTATAGTCTCCATGTGTCTCCATGCTCCATTGACACTTCAATTTTATATTGTATTTATTTATTTAGATAATTTATTAAATATTTATTCAATTATAATTTTCAAACATCATTTATTTCCCCCCTTATTCCAAATCCCAAATCTTCCACCCCCCAACCTAGGAAACTAGTAATTTTCCTCCTTGGCAAGTATTTGACCCTTAGCATCAATTTGAAAAAATCTCATGAATATGGAAAATATGATTAGGACATTGTGACCCAATGAATAATTTGGGACATTAAAAATCCTCCCTTCCCAATATTTATTGTCCTAGAGCAATTTCAAACATGGGTGTTGAAGAACCTGCTTTCTGTATGATTCTTTGAAGTTGCCATTGAGTTTCCCAACTTTGAGTCTTTGAGATTCCATGAAGATTTGAGAGAGGAACCACCATTCTTGCTGCTGCACTAATATGATCAAAATAAATTTATTAAGTGGGGAATCCATCTCCCATACTGCTTGTTTCCCAAAAAAATTGAAATCAATGAAAATTGAAATCAATGGGACAAAAAATATTCCAAGGTCCCATTGCTTGTATTGCACTCCAACAATTGTGAGTGCTCTCCAACCCATACCATTGGGAGAGAGAATTATGGTATCCCATTTTCTTGTATGAATTATTCCAAACATCATGAGTACATAATATATATCATCAATGTACATAATAACATAATAAATTGTACATCAAGGAAGTGCCTCATCAAAAAACATGAAAGTGCTTATACCTCCAAGTAAGTAGACCACCATTTGTATGCTTCAAGTGACCAATCAAATATTATCCAATGACATAGGTGAGGATCCCATGTCCTATAATTCTGCTCCAAAAGGATGTGATATGCATCACATTATTCAGCCATGTATTCTTTCATCCAAGAAGTGAATGAAGAATGTCCACTAAAATCTGACCCAAATAATGAGCAAGAGAAACAAGGAGACTTCAAATGGCTCAAAGAAGTCTCACCCATACATCCATGAATGATAGAATCATAAAGATATAACAAAGTATGTGGCTGGAAACAATTTTTTTCTCCAATCATAAATCTATTCACCCCACTGTTGGGTGAAGTTCCTCCAACATCAAATGAACCAAGTGTTGAGCAAGAAAAACCACGAGTCTTCAAGTGACTCAAATGCATATCATAGGTGCATCCATGTAGATGTGCATCATCATAAAGTAACAAAGGATGATACTGCAAATGTGAATAACAGTGTGCTCCAACCATGTCATCATAAAAAGTAAATCTAGGAGTTCCATACTCCTCATGTGGCACCATCCAAAAGAACCCTTTCACCCATACTTCATTGAGACTAATGCTGCAAAACATGGAATTATAGGATGTAGGAGAATGAAATAACTCACCCAAATGATCAAAAAGTGCAGAATTTTCATCATGGGAATGATCCATGTGGGCAGTATCATTCAGCTCCTTCAAAAGTGTGAAACCTTTGTCATAGATTGGTTCCAATGTAGAGGAATCATGCGCTTCTTTAAAAATTGCATAACCTTCATCAAGAGACAATTCAAGTTCCTCTTCCACCACATCAAGTGTTTGAATATCTTCAAGTTCATCTTCAAACACATAAAGCACATTCAAATTTCCACATTTATCATGATCCACCATGTCATGAGAATCCTCCAAACAAAACAATATACCATTTGACAATCTGAAACATAGGAGGAAAAACAAGTGTCTTGCAACTTTTCAAGAAGTTGCTCATTTTGAATTGTAAGCTTATGAATAACTTCATTATTCTTCACGTAGGATTCATGTAACCATTCACTAATCTCAACTACATTTTTTCTATCAAAAGTAAAAGACATGCAATTACTTTTGATGTTGCACATTTCTCTTTGAGTCTTCTCCATGTCTTCAAGGAAGGATGGCTCCTCCAAGGAAGTAGCTCTTCAACAAGAATTTGATACCAATGCTTGAGTGTCATGGAGTATGCTAAGGGCCTCTTGGATATTCTTTTCATTCATTTTTAAGGACCCTTCAATAAAACGAGGCTCTTGCAAATGAACCTCCTCATCTTCTTCCTTCTTTCTTGGACCAACTTCATGAAGCTCAAGTGGTGATGGGGAAGTTGATCTTGTTTCTTCTTCAACTGCTACAAGGTCTTCATTTTCATGTTTAATGGAAGTTTGACTTGCAAAAAATATTTCAAAAGTGATCTATATGTCACCAACATATAGGTGTGAGCACCCATCAGTAGGTACTCCTTCATAGTTCAAGCATCCCTCAGTAGATTATTTTTGTTTCATATCCAAGTTAGAATGTGTCTCAAAATGATCCTCAGTATTTTCAATCGAAACTTCTTAATACTTATGTGATGTCTCTTCACATTTTTCAGAGTCACTTTGGAGTGAATTTTGATCCTCTTCATGTACTACTTCTTCTACTTCACCCATTTCAGAACTAGGTGGTTCATGGGTCTTCTCCTTTTGCTCCTTCAAGCAAGCTGATGCATTTTTCCCCTTGGTTTTCTTAAAATCAATATATTTTTTCCAACTTTGGATAGCAAAAAAATTGAATCCTTTCATAATATTCTTGGTCATGTCTTCAAGGATAGGTTCCATGCTTTTTATTATCTCCTCACCATAATATGAGGTTCCCTTTTCATCCCTAGTCATAGTTTCCCCAAAAATTGCCTTCTTCTCCTACTTTGTTTCCTCTTCAACAAAAGCACTTTTGGGTTTCAATATATAATGGTGGTCCCTGATGTATTGTTGTTGGAGACATTTACCATCATACACACTCCTTTTGGTCAAATTGGCCTAGTTAAACCACTATCCTAAGTATAATTGACATTAATTCACATCAATGGAGCATTAATTGCCATCATCCAGTCACACCCATGCCTACCTACAGTTAAGGAGGCTAACTTAGCCTTCTCCTACAGTCAAGGAGGATAACTGGAGCACTCTGGGGGTGATCTGAGTGATATTAATGTACCTAATTGCTAACTGGTGGTTACAATCAGTTCAACCAGTCAGTTAAGGTGCCTCCTCTCATTAAATATATTATTTAATGATTATTTATTATTATTTAATGATCTGGAGTCAACAGGGCGCGTCCACCAACTTTTGATGATTAGTTCAGCTTCAGTTAACCTCATCAGGGTTCATTGAAGTCATGGAGCACTAGCAGTTGATGGTTGGTTGCTATGACATGTGTTTGATCTCCTTCAGTTGAGATTCAGTCATTTATTGCACTCTGACTTCAGTTAGGGTTTGGTGATTCAATTAGGGTTTTGGTCAAGTGGTTAACTAAGTGTGAACCAATGGTTTAGAGACAGTTAAGCTAGACTCACTCATTGAATTCGAATTGTCTCCTTAGGTATTCAAATTCCTCATGGATTTAAGCTATTGCTTGACATTGTTATTGTAACTATTCATTGTTTATTGAATATACAGAGAGGAAACCATTCTGGTTCCAATTAAAACCATTTCATGAGTATTTCTTGATTATTCTTTGATGAGATTGATTCTTAGTTCCTAGATCAATGTGCAAGATTAATATGGTATCAGAGCTTATAGCGAGACGAAGCTTTATCTCTCAAAAACAAGCTTTTTGACATATTTCTGCATGAAATTTGAGCAATAGCTCAAAAATCCAGGACTGCACCAGAAGCCAAGGCTTACCACTTAATACCCCAAGTAAAGAACTTGTTGATAAAGCTTGCTTGATTGACTATGCTGGCTGTGATGAAAGACTAAAATGTGCAGGCTGTCCGACCTTATGATGCCTCTTTTGTTTTGATTTGTAGGTTTTAATAGGTACAACTTTGAATGGACTCATCAATCCCTCTTCTCACCCCATTCACAAGCTATTCAGAATGGAAGTTGAAGATGATTGCATCTCTGAAGAGACGAGGTCTCTATGAGGTTTCTATTGGACTTGGAAAAGAGTCTTATGAGAATGAGAATGACTGGCTAAATGACGGTGACAGAGATTTTGGAGCAATAGGTCTTGCCCTTTCTCCTAGCTTGTACTACCTTATTGGTTCTGCTGAATACCCAAAGGAAGTCTGGACAAAATTGGACAGAACCTTTGGCAAGGACAATGCGGATCATAATAGTACTTTGGAGATTACATCCAGCACCACAAGAGTTCTTTACTCAAAATTATTGGCCTCTACTCTCTCTAATGAAGTTGTTGAAGACGAAGATGAAGCAGAATATTCTACACATTCAATTCGAATTGAAGAAAGTCTCCATGTAGTGACTCCTTCTCCTGATGCTCCAGAAGTTCATGAGATCTTTGATATCTCGTCTCCTCATATTTCTGAAACAGAATAAGACATTTGAATCTCTGATATTGAAGAAAAATACTGCTGCACTTCCATCTAAACATTCACCGGTGATTTTCCTTTGAATTATGTACAAAATTTACCAGTAATTGCTTCCGAAAGTGAAGAGAAATTTGATTTTTCTCCCTCTAATGTTGTTGCTGGTGTGAAAATATTTAAAAAATTGGATATTTTGGAAGAAATATCAGATTATAAGAGTGACACATTTGCTCCCCATGATCTAGATCTTCCAGTAAAATCCTACAGGATTGCATGCACCAAAATTCGGAATTTTGAAGAAAAAGACAACTGTGCATCCATTGTCTCGGTTGACCATAATTTTGGATCTGATATGAATATTATTAGATCTGACATGATATTATTTGGATCTGATCTAATATTTCTTGGTTCAAAATTTTAGGTTCATAAACCTTCAGTACTGCTTGTAGTTGTTCTCATCAACGGTGTGAAGAAACAAGCACCGCAAGTCTCCTACAAAACTGCTGCTGGGGATTTGATTTCATTTCATAGATTTGGATCTGTTGTGAAATTATTTAGGTATGATTTAAATTCTGATCTGATATTATTTTGTTCATATTTTAAAATCCAAGAGCTTTCAGTCATGCTTGTAGCTTCTCTCACCAATTCCAGTGTAAAAATCAAGTACAGCAGTTCTTCTTCAATTTTACTGCTGGGGATTTGGTGTTAGTTTCCTCTTATGAGGTTGCTGATATTTTATTTTGTGAATCATTAGCTATTTATGAAGCTATATCAGATTATGGAGCTCAAGCATTCACTCTCCAGAGTCCCAGGGATTCTCTACCTTTGGTCACAAGCTCATCTCCTCACAGAACTAGTAAAGAGGAAGACATTCTGCATCCGCTTGGACACTTGCTCCTAAAAATTGGGTCTGATTTTACCACTCATGGTTTGCTGTTCAAGGCTGAAACATATCAGTTTCTTGAGTTTTCCACACATGGTTTGAATCCTCAAGAACCTTTTCTCTCTCTTCAGATGAATTCAGTTGCTCTACGTGGGTCCAGTTTTCACTGTGCAACTGTTTATATTTCTAATTCAGTTGAGTGCATTGTTCTTCTTCCAAAGTGGAAGATTCCTCTAGACATATTCATTTAGTTTGGATTCATAGGTTCACATGCACAGTCTCAGGATACTACTGCATAGAAGAACCAATTCTTGATTTACTGCTTAGTTTGAGGGGGGATATTTTTCCCATGAGGTTTTCAAATTCCTCATGGATTTAAGCTATTGCTTGAAATTGGTATGGTAACTATTCATTTTTTATTGAATATATAGAGAGGAAACCATTCCGGTTCTGATTAACACCATTTCATGAGTATTTGTTGATTATTCTTTAATGAGATTGATTCTTAGTTCCTAGATCAGTGTGAAAGATTAATAATTGTACTCATAAATATCAGACCACATCAGGTTCCAAGATCAGTCTCTGATACCACTATAATGTCCCTTTTTGAAATTTTATTAAATGACCAAATTTTTCACTTTTTCCCCAATTTTGACTTTAACTAGTTTTGATGTCTAGACCTCCAAATTGGCCCTAGTGCTCCCAAATTTTCTTTGAAGGTACACGAATGATATTAGAACTTAAATATGATGTTCATAAATTTTTAAGTACCCCCAAATTACTTCTGAAAACTTGTTTAATGTTTGGTTCAAAGTAGGATTCTTTACTAGCAAATTGGGGCTCCAATTCCACCCTGGGTAATTGCCAGAAATGGCTTCACAAATGATCCCAAAGTCACTAGAATTTATAAAAAGAGGATGGGTATGTGTACAGGAACTTTTAAAATTCTCATATGCATCATGGTTCAGTTTATACAGGCTGTTATGACTCTTTCCAAAAGAACACCCAAGTCACAATTTAAACCCTTGGGGAAAATGCACCAAATCTTCTCCCAATGCAATGAAAATGAGTAAAATGGCTTCCAATGATTAAGTACTGAATATGATACTTGAAATACACATTATATAAATTCCATCCATCATACATTTATTAGAGATACATTCCTCCATTCTAAATAATAAGCATTACCATGGCATATATCAAAATAGAGTGGAAATGGTCATTGTTTGCTCATTAAAAGTCATTTTGGCATACAAATCTTGGGAATTTTGAATTGAAACTTTCTGAGAAGGAATAAAAGAGAATATTTAACTTATTAAAATACAAAATGGACAATGAAATGCTATCCCAATTTGAAATCATCAGCATTACAATGGTTCACAACAAGATAGTGAGGAAATGACACTATTTCTTCATTGTTCAACATTTTTACATGAATTATTTTGTGTATTTCGACCTGATAGTATTCGGAACATGAAATACATAGCATATAAATTATAACATAATATAATGGGAATTATAATATTCCCCAAAGATATCAATATCTCACCCAAAGCGCAATCCCTCCATTGGCATGAATATGGTGTGAAAACTGGAAATAATTGAGAGAGAGTGCTGCAGTAGAAGAATCCACGTAATTTCCTGTATCTTACACCTGAAAATAAGAATCCATTAAATCTCCAATAAATACCTGAGTGGCCTCTCCAAAAACCAACTTGGATGGGAATCTTTCACCATCGAAATCGGCTAAGGCAAGAAAACTAGTCATCCACTAGCTCTCACAATTCACAAATGACAATTTCAAAAATGATCAAAAGCAGTTCTCTTGGTTTATTCCTATATTTTATAAAAATACTTAGACTTATAAGGTTCGCAATCGATTCAAAAACTCAAGCCAATTCAAATTTGGGTGTGGGCTCAAGATTTTCCATGTGTCCTCCCTTTCCTAGCCTTCCATCTTCCCCCAATTTGAGTAGGAACCCATTGAGCTTCCCCAACTCACATGAGAGCTCTATTGGATGATGTATTTTTACCTGACATGTCATATGTCAGCATCCATATATAATTTGTGTCATAGGTTTCATAGCATCTTCTTCATTGTGGTCATAGAGCTAGGGAATCTAGTCCAAGTGTCTCACTAGCTCCAAAATGACTCTTCATTTCCCATGTAAGTTACATTTATTATTAAATTGGAACTATGATGCCTATGGAAAAATGTTTTAACCTTATAACTCATCCAAGAACCTTTAGTATTCCCATGGATTTGAAATTGCAAGAGGAGGTTGCCATTTGGTACCAAATTTCTAGCTTTTGTGGGCCCCATAGTCTCCATGTGTCTCCATGCTCCATTGACAATTAAATTTTCTCTTGTATTTGTTTATTTATATTATTTATTAAATATTTATGCCATACTAATGTTCAATCATCATTTATTGCCCCCTTATTCCAAATTTGAAAGCTTCCACCCCCCAACCTAGGAAACTAGTAATTTTCCTCCTTGGCAATTATTTGACCCTTAGCATCAATTTGACAAACTCTCATCAATATGGAAAATGTAATTAGGCCATTGTGACCCAATGTGAAATTTGGGACATGAAAAGGATGTGATATGCATCACAATATTCAGCCATGTATTCTTTCATCCAAGAAGTGAATGAAGAATCTCCACTAAAATCTGACCCAAATAATGAGCAAGAGAAACAAGGAGACTTCAAATGAATCAAAGAAGTCTCACCCATACATCCATGAATGAGAGAATAATAAATATATAACAAAGTATGTGTCTGGAAACAAAAATGTTCTCCAATCATAAATCTATTCACCAAACTGTTGGGTGAAGTTCCTCCAACATCAAATGAACCAAGTGTTGAGCAAGAAAAACCATGAGTCTTCAAGTGACTCAAATGCATATCATAGATGCATCCATGTGGAAGTGCATCATCATAAAGTAACAAAGGATGCTGCTGAAAATGTGAATAACAGTGTGCTCCAACCATGTCATCATAAAACATAAATCAAGGAGTTCCATACTCCTCATCTGGCACCATCAAAAAGAACCCTTTCACCCATACTTCATTGAGACTATTGCTGCAAAACATGGAATTATAGGATGTAGGAGAATGAACTAAATCACCCAAATGATAAAAAATTGCATAATTTTCATCATGGGAATTATCCATATGGGTAGTATCATGCAGCTCCTTCAAAAGTGTGAAACCTTTTTCATAGATTGGTTCCAATGTAGAGGAATCATGCGCTTCTTTAAAAATTGCATAACCTTCATCAAGAGACAATTCAAGTTCCTCTTCCACCACATCAAGTGTTTGGATCTCTTCAAGTTCATATTCAAACACATCAAGCACATTCAAATTTCCCCATTTCTCATGATTCACCATCTCATGAGAATCCTCCAAACAAAACAATATACCATTTGACAATCTGAAACATAGGAGGAAAAACAAGTGTCTTGCTAATTTTCAAGAAGTTTCTCATTTTGAATTGTGAGCTTATGAATAACTTCATTATTCTTCAAGTAGGATTCATGTAACCATTCACTAATCTCAATGAAATTTTTTCTATCAAAAAGCAAAGACATGAAATTACATTTGATGTTGCACATTTCTCTTTGAGTCTTCTCCATGTCTTCAAGGAAGGATGGATCCTCCAAGGAAGTAGCTCTCCAATAAGAATTTGATACCAATGCTTGAGTGTCTACTTTTATCGGTGGCACCAGTTTTGGTGTGACTATTTGTGTATTAGGATCTACACCATAAGTTTCATCCTCGACAGTGGCTTTAAATTCATTTATGGCCTCTGTCAGTTGGTTGATATGCTCAGTGATTTTGTTGGTCAGTCATAGTTGTTTATTTCTTAGGCCCTTCAAGCTGGACTTGGTAACCTCTATAATGGCGTCAGACAAAAGGATTACGTCCTCTTCGACTAAGTTAACCATGTTAGCTTATTTGTCCACTTTGCGCTTCTTACGCGGATGTTGCTCTATGCTACGCGACTCTTCGTGGGACTTCTTCACATCCTCATCAGTAGGTTTTCCCTCATAGTCATCACCCTTATCATCATCATCATCATCATATTTTCTTTTCTCACTATCTTCATCGTCGAGGCTATATGGCTTATTGTCTTGCTTTTCATCGTCGTCATTGCCTTTCCCATCATCTTTGTCATGACCTTGATGATTCCCTTGATTTTTCCCTTAGCCCTCTCCTTGGTGATATTCTCCCTGGTTTCCTCCTTCGTCCACCTGCTTGTTGACTAGTCCATGCCATTCTGTCATCTAGTCCTGAACGACTGCGTCCACATCATCACTAGTGATAAAAAATCCCACCTGATGTGCTTGCTTGGTCAGGTCCTTATTTGGCTCTAATATAACAGTGTAACACCGGGTTGGAATTTTATAAATTCTGCGTATCTCTGCACCGTTGCAACCCTTACTCTGTGGGACTTCCTTATAACATAGCATAGGGACTCAACATGCAGAAAGAACTTGATGTTATTATCAGTTTGGCGAATCTTGTCTTGCTTGTTCTCCTAGAATATTTCATACTTTGCGCCAAGGAAAAGCACCGAAACATCCATTGGCTGGTATTCCAGTGGGTCGGACCACAGAACAAAGGAAATTAGAATAAGTAACCAGGAGTAGTGGAACTTAGCTTTAAGCTCCTCATGTGCTTGCTCCACATCCTCTATGAGCTCGTTTAAGAGGAATTGTGACCAATTGAATATTACTCTCGTTGCACAACATGACCATTTGTTGGCCTCTATCTCCTTACTTACATGACCCAAGGTTCAACAACAACATAATACTAAGAAGACACCAAATGACATCAGCCCGACAGAGCAAGATCAATCCAAAACACCTGTGAGGAAGGCACAGTCTCACTTGAGATATCTTAATGTGTAACTGCCAAAACCATGTTTCTGCAGTTCGCGAGGGATTATAGTCCCTTGGTGCACGACCAAGGCGCTCGACAGGGCTAGAGGGATGGAGTCTTTCTACTATGCAACAGAGCTGCAACTATGTGTCGCAATCCACACGTGACACAACATAATCCCTCAAACTCAAAAACTGGCGCAACTGTGCGACACAACTAATTTCTTACTTCTATTTGCTAGTGTGCGATTTATATTGTGACTTCGTAGCTGAACCATGAATTCATACATAACATGTAAATGATGATGTAACATTCATTCATTCATACACTGATGGGTAATCTTACGACATACATTCAACAGTAACTGTAATAATGTAAAGTAAGAACACATTGACATTAACATTCAACATTCAACAACATTCACCCAATTGACACAAGAAATAATGTGGAAACCCATCTGGGAAAAACCACCAAGTGCTCTTCATGTGGCATGAGAAATGTGTATAGAACCTTACAGTATGCAACTTGCAGACTGTTCTGAGATATATCTAATGGAATCAGAATCTTCTTGATCTCATGTTCTTTGGTTTATTCTTCTACCTACTCCTACTAATCCGCACATAGCTTGGATTGACTCTTCTATTTTATTATCTACACACTCAGTTGTAGATTCGTGGCTCAACAACCTTCTGCTTCTTACTAGACTCTTAATGAAGCTAACTGAATCTACCTCTTGAAGCTACCTCTCCAAGCTAACCCTTATATAGAACAACTTCCTCCTAATTATAGTATTTTCAATACCAGGCATGGTCGACTGAGTACAACTCAATTATTATAGACAAAAGTACCTACAAAATATCTATGTTACATTAATGCCAGGCCATAATGTCCGCAAAAGTCTCGCAAGAAATTAACCACAACCATAACTAGCCATGGAAACATCTTTCAACCTATCTGCAGAGGTCATAATTAGCCGCAAAACTTGTCCTTTAGTCTTCTACTGGCTTGTCCTTCTGCAGTATTCCTTGAGTTTCTCCTACCTAGCTTTAGCTCTTCCACTTACCTCTTCCACCAACTCTGGATGTACTTTTCCTTGTCGCACCAATCCTTTGCTTTGTGCTTCTTTTCTATCCTTGTACTTATTTCTGCCGCGTGCATGTTTTGCCCTTCTTGCGTTGGTTCTTTCGTTCCCTTCTTATCCTTCCTTTACTGTTGGTGTATTTGTAACTTTGAAATATATTCACTTGTATATTAATCAAGGGTTAAAGTCCCTGCAGTTGCGGGGCCCTAGGGTTATTAAACTCTCCTAGAGAAGTTGGACCTAGTGAGTTATTGTCAAATTGAGAATTAGTATAAATAGAGAGGGAGCCTCTCTATTTAACACACATTCATACACATTCAGTCACACTCAGTTGTAGTGCATAACTGAGAGAGAGAGAAGAAGCTGGGACAAGAGAAAAAGAGATTATTGCTGTTGGGAGATAATCTTACTGTCTTTGGGTTTTACTTTTGGTGTTGATTCTATCTCGGAGGAAGTTGCGGGGTTTTCTCCTTTATGGTTTCCCCAAGGAAAATATTTGTGTTCAATGTCTCTTGTGATTGATTGCTATGCTTGTTATTCTATCAGATAATATCCTAAGATCATATAGCTTAAATGTTAAAAATCTAACATGGTATCAGAGCTAACCTCAGAAGAAGACATTGTGCAACTGCTAAATTAGGGCTTCCTAGTTTTTGGATCGTTCTCCACAGATTTTCAGCAAAAGGAGGTTGGGTTGACCCTCCTCTCTAGGGCACATCTTTCTGTCGAAGCAGAATCTGATTCTGAACATTTTTCAGTTTTTGACTCGACACTACTGCCGGAAATTAGGATTTCCACAGAAGTGGAATTTTTGAGTGAGCCCAGGCCTGGATTGATCTCCTCCCCAAAATCAAAGTTTAGAGATCAATATCAAAGCTTTTTGGTTGGGTAGAACTCAGGGAAAGTCAAACCCTAATCTGCTCCTGAACCAGAAAACTAGCTCTGCAAAAATTTAGCTCCAGATTCGGTTCAGACATCTTAACCTGGTAAGATCTAAATATTTTGCATTACCATTTGAGGTTCTCTGTTAAGATGTCTCATCATACCAAGCTTGATGAAAATATTTAGGGAGCTGATAACTTTCGAGCTTGGAAGTATAGGATCTCCCTGGTACTGGAAGAAAATGAGTTGGACTCTTACATCAATGAAGGGGTTCCAGTTCCAGAGGGAGATGAGGCTAAGGCCTTACACAAGAAGAAATTGGTCATGGCTAAGAGGATTATTGCTGATTTAATTAAGGATCACCTCATACCACAGGTATCCTCTCTAAAAACACCTAAAGAGATGTTTGATGCCCTGACCAAGTTATTTGAAGGGAAGAACATAAACCAAAATATGACTCTGAGAAACCAATTGAAGAATGTAAAGATCCAGAATGTGGAGACCATCCAGTATTACTTTACAAGGGTCTCTCAGATCAAGGAAAAACTGGAAGTGGTAGATGAAGAAGTAGAGAATGCAGAAATTGTGATGACCACCTTGAATGGTCTCCCTAGGGCATGGCACTCTTTTATTCAAGGGATCTGTGCCAGAAAGAAGCTAGCCAAGTTTAGCAGATAGTGGGAGGAATGCTCACAAGAAGAAGCTCGAATATCAGCTCGAGAATAAAATATGGGAAGTGAATATCAAGCTCTCACAGTACAATCCAAGAAAAGAAGAACATACCATCACAAAGGTAAGCACTCTTGCTAAAAGAAAAACACCAGAGAGTCTAACAAATATTTGTCTAAGTACATTTGATTTACTTGTGATGAAAGAGGACACCTTGCAAGAGATTGTCCTAGAAACAAATATAGATCTCACAAGAGGAAGGGAAACAAGAAAATACATCATGCTCATGCTGCAGAAGATGATGAGCCTTTCAAGAAGAGAATCAAACAAGAAATTGATGATTCTTCAAGTGATGAAGAATATGTTTTGATTTTCGCTCTGACGGGAAACATCACACATGGAAGAAATGATAGGATTATAGACAGTGGGGCTTCCAAACACATGACAGGATTCAAAGAATCATTTATGAAACTATCAGAACATGAATCACCCCACAAGGTGAAACTTGGGGATGACTACCAATATCCAATAAAAGGTAGCGGAGAATCCTCCTACAAATGAGACTCTGGAAAGTCTATGAAAATGAAGGATGTCCTATTTGTACCAGGACTAAAGAACAACCTTCTCTCCATCTCTCCATTAGATGCAAAAGGTCTAAGAGTTTCATTTATAGATGGCCAAGTCATCATGTGGCCAAAAGGAAGGACTATTGACGATGCAGTAGTAATTGGAGAACAAGAGGGAGGACTATACAGATTAAAGGGCCAACCAAAACAAGCTTTGGTTCATGACTTAGTAGAACCAAATGAACTTTGGCAGAGAAGGATTGCACATGTACACTATAGGGCACTACCACTGGCAAGCAAAGCTTTTGAAGGTCTTCTAGAAATACAAGCAAAACATGAAGGAGTATGCAAGGGATGTGCGAAAGGAAAGAACACAAAGAAGATGTTTCCAGGTAGCAAAAGCAAGGCTAAAGGAATCTTGGAAATCATTCACTCCGATGTATGCGGTTTGATGTCATCTAGTTCATTAAGCAGGTATGTATTCTATGTTTCTTTCATTGATGATTTTTCTAGGAAGACATGGATGTACTTCATGAAGAACAAAGACGAAGTATTGAGCAAGTTCAAGGAATTCAAAGCCTTGATCAAAAACTACACAGAGAAGAAGATCAATATTTTTTGATCAGACAATGGCGGGAATTCACATCAAATGAATTCAAGGAATTATGCAAAGATTCAGGGATTAATATGGAGTTGACCACTCCATATAATCCACAACAGAATGGGGTTGCAGAAAGAAAGAATAGAATGATCATGGAAGCTGCAAGGGAAATGCTTCATGATCAATATCTTCCCATGCATCTATGGGAAGAAGCAGCTAGAACAACTGTGTATGTACATAACCGTACTCTACATAGAGTACTCAAGAACAAGACACCTGAAGAAGTATTTTTTGGCAAGAAACCAGAAGTCAGACATCTCAGAATATTTGGATGTCCAGTGTACATACACATTCCAAAATAAAATAGGACAAATGTAGATCCTTCAAGAAGGAAGGGTATATTTGTGGGATACTCTGAAAGATTGAAGGATTACATAATATACTTCCTAGTATTCAAGAAGATCGACATCAGCAGGGACGTAACATTTGATGAAGACTCAGCTTACAACAAATCCAGAAAGAGACCTACTGAAGAACGTGTAGAAACAAAAGTACCCAGAATTCATGACACAACCATGAACGAAGCAATTTCAGAAGAAGATCGAGAAATAGAAGAACCTCAAGAACCTGTAGGTCCACCTTAGGAGAAGAATCCTCATGAGAGGAAACCTTCTTGGGTACAAGAAGCTGTCCAAGGTGCAGAAAGATATGGGGCTCCAAAAGAGATTCACAGAGAAAGGAAAAGAACTCGGTCCTACTCCGGTTATGTAAGCCTATTATGTGACTTCATTGATAAAGAACCTTCCAAATATGAAGAAGAGACAGAAAAGAAAGAATGGAAGGATGCTATGATCGAAGAGTATCAATCAGTCATGAAGAATGATGTTTGGGATGTTGTCCCAAGACTAGAGGGGAAGTCTGTTGTGACTTCCAAATGGATCTATAAGATCAAGCATGCTGCAGATGGTAGCATAGAGAAATATAAAACAAGATTTGTGGCTCGTGGTTTCTACCAGGAATAAGGAATAGATTATGAAGAAACTTTTGCTCCTATAGCCAGATACACTTCCATCATATCAGTACTTTCTTTAGTTGTAGTAATGAAGTGGAAAGTACACCAGATTGATGTCAAGACAACTTTCTTGAATGGTGTAGTAGAAGAGGAAGTATATGTGGAGTAGCCACTCGGTTTTGAGACATATGAAAGAGAGAATAATGTGTGTGTTACCACCTAAGTTGTACTTAGTGGTTTTTTATCAAGTGAGCCTGGTGAACTGGACAAAGATTTTTTGTTCAGACTTCAAAAGACCTTCCGAAGTGCTTGTTGTGCTATATCACATGTTCATACACCATGGGGGAATTGTAATAAATGTTCTAGTATGATAGTGTCTATAAAAGACTCGGTCTCTTAGACTTTATTTGTCAATATGATCAGCCCAAGGTATTTTTTCCCTTGGTTATTATTGGTTTTTGAATAAATGACTGACAATTTCTGAGTTTTTCACTCAAAACCTCCAAAGTTGGGGTGGTCGGCTTGCCATTTAGGCCTATTGAGGTTATTAGAGTCTATGTGTCAATGTATAAACATGCTAGGCATCATGGTCGAGTCATATGAACATGTCTAAGTCCCCCTAGGTTTTTCATTTATTTTCAATTTTTTAATTTTTTCAGTGTTTTTTATTAAAATTTAATTTTTCCAAAACTTAGGCTATTTTTTAATAGCTTAATTGGAAAAATTGGTTTTGTAATAAAAGTGGGTCAAAAAATCAGTTTCAGTCCTGTAGGTGCTCATTTTCAAGATAAGAGCACCATGTAAACCCATGGACCCACTTTCTTTAGGTTTTGAGTGATTTTCCATCACTCAAGTCAGAAAACCCCAAAAAATCAATTATTGATTATTTTAATTAATAAATTGAGGGATAATGGAGCAAATCCAAAATCCTAGATCAGTGGATTCTCAACCGATTTGATTGAATTCAATCAGATCTGAACCAGATTGACTGGATCTGACAAATCCTTGACTGAAGGAGGTGATCTGGATAGATCTAGAGTTGAAATTCAGCATCCTTTATGGGGAATTGCACCCTCTCTCTCTCCTCCACATGTGTGGGCTCTCCTAGAAGCTCTGTGGATTGATGTGTCAGTCTGTGGGTTGATGTGTGAGCTCAATCAGCCCCCCGATTGACAAGTAGGCTAAGTGGAAGCTCATTTTAGCTTCGAATCAGCATTAATGGAATCTCCTTCAGCTGCAGTGGTCTATCTCCTTGGGATTTGTGCCCCCCCTAGGATGGATCTCCTATTTTTTGTATAAATAAAGCTTAGGATGCCTCTTCCAAGCTAGTTAGAGTTGTATTGAGGAGCTATTTCTATTGTAATACTATGTAATATCTTTTGCTATTGGAATAAAGTGAAGCTTTGGAGGCCAAATCGGTGTAATGCTTTTACATGTGTGGATTTAACATTGTCTTGCAGCGTTTTACCATTGGCTTTCTCTCAATTTCTACATCTGAATCATGTTCGGTTTAATGATTCAACTGAATCAATAGGAGTATAGATGGGCAAGTAATATTAATTGCTTTTCAATATCTCATAGTATATATGCTTAAAGATTCAGATCATACATGTTTAAATAAGTTTATTTGCATGTAGTCCCTCTCTTTCTTCATATATTTCTATCCAGATCTCATAAGGTTTTGTGCAGGATTGTTTCTTAGTTTTCAGGTAATAGGGTTTGGATGAACTGTGGATCTATCTTGAATTCACTGGGCATCCGACTGTTTTGTAAAGGCATTGTCCCTCGGCATTCCACTAACTAGTCTTCTTTGCAGATCCATTCCCCGACAACAAATGCTCTTCTTTTTCTCTTCCTCCTTCAATTTTTTCTAAAATCAGTCCGGTTACTTATTTGCATCTTTAAAATTGTTTAGATATATCAATTTTAGATTTTATTTTACATATATCTTGCTTCCTTAAAGCTCATAAATGAGATCTCATTCCTAAAAGAAATTTACAAACATTCTAGATCTAGTTTTAGGGAAAATTGTCATTTTTCAAGGCTGTGAAAGTAGATCTAAAGGTTGTTGAATGCATGGTTGTTTCCTTCAAATCTAAAAATTTATATTCAACAATTTAAGTGCTTCATATTGGCTTCCCCCAAAGCAGTCCAAGATCCCAAGGAAAGCCTGCTTTCCTTGGTTCTTTTTCTGCTTCTTTAAAAACTAGTTTTAACTTAGAATTTTTCGGTAAAAAGTTTGTTCATCAAAAAGTACTTTCAAAGTAATTTTGGGCATATTTAAATGTGATAATATTTCTGTTTTTTATCAGGTGTAACAGAAAAGAGGAGGAGGCGCTGTCCGGAAATCATTTTTGGACCATTCGAAACCCTCCAGGGGGTCTCCGTCTTCCAAAAATTTCAAAATTTCGCAATTTGTAAACCTTGGGTCTCATTCTATATAAGGACCAAGTAGATCATTTTCAGTTTTCTGATATTGTAATTTCTGTTAATAAAATAAGAACCTCTTCGAATAGGCTCTTTCAGGCCTGTTCACCACCCCCCCTGGGGGATTTGCATTTGTGTCATTTTTTACTTTTTGTTCATCTTTTTTCAATCTAGTGTAGTTCTAATCTGCAGGGTGGTATAATTGACTTATATTTATTTCCATATTCCATATCTGGTGGTTTCAAAGTAATTTTAATACTTACCCCACGAGCCTCCTTTTGAGCCGAAAGGTGAAGAAAGGGTTGTGGTAGTCTAATTAGAAAATTGTGCTTTTCTTATCTGTTTATGCTTCATATGTTATCATCATTTGTTTTATTAATAATAATAAAATCAACCCCTCCTTTATTCCCTGATTGAGGTCCACTTGGACCGAAAGAGGTTCCTGGAGGGTTTTGTTTTTAACAAGAACACCTTTTTTAAAATTTACTAAAAATAACAAAGACTCCAGTGTGTATGCTCTGTACTTGGATGTGGTTCGTCCGATCAGTAAAGCTACATCAGAAGCACTTGAGTGAATAGAATAATTAGGATTCACTTTCCCCAAATTGACAAACCATCAGGAGAAAATCCAATGCCTCGATCAAACCATTACGATGGCAAAATACCCAAAGGAAGCAGGAACTCCTAAAAAGTGACCTTGGGGTGTCGATCTCTATTACACCTTCAGGTGCATTATGAACAACAGCCTCAGAGACTCCATTCAGCCCACATATTCCTTGTGGGTAGTCATGACGGTTTAGTTTTGGACATACTTCAAGTACCCCCTGGGTATATCTAGAGTCCCATCGCCTAAGTTAAATTACTCATCTTCTTACATTAATTTAAAATCAACCAAGATACAATTGTACAACATTCAATCCAGCACTTGCAAGCACTCTTAGTTGTTTCTCGACTCCGTTTTCAAGGCACTGGTCAAATATTTATTTCTTTCAATCTATATGTGATTGGGTGTCATTTTCATGCTTGTGATTATCTCATCATGTTATTTGTTGTTTACAATTGTTAAATCAAAACTCCTAAAAAACATACTCTTTAATACCATCATCATACTAAATAATTTTTCCTTAGTAACTTAATAGGGTCTACACCACTTGGCTTCATTAGGAGTTAAGCCTCAACGGAGGAGACAAGAACAAGGTGACAACCTTGACTCAAGAATTGCCCCTGAGGGCACACCGTCTGGCTTGAATATTTCTGCCACGTAACCCAGGTGTGTGAAAGGCGGAAACATTGTGTAAGTTAAAGAAAGCCCTGTATGGTTTGAAACAGGCACCCAGGACATGGTACAACATAATTGATAGCTTCCTATCCAGTTTGGGCTTTACCAAGAGTAAAGCGGATTCCAACCTTTACTACAAGGTTGAAGAAGGGAACCCAGTGATACTCCTACTGTATGTAGATGATCTATTTGTAATAGGTGAGGATGGGTTGATTGCTGATACAAAGAGGAAGCTTGCTGCCGAGTTTGAAATGAAGGACTTGGGTATGATGCACTATTTTCTAGGAATGGAGGTGGGGCAGAATGCAGATGCAATTTCTCTAGGACAAGGGAAGTATGCAGTAGAGATCCTGAAGAGGTTCGGGATGATGGACTGCAAATCCATGACCACACCTATGGAATCAAACCTGAAGCTATTGAGTGATACTTCATCAGAAGCGGTTAATGCTACGATGTATCATCAGATGATTGGGTCCTTGATGTACCTGATGAATATGAGACCAGATATTTGCTTTGCTATGAACACATTGAGCTAGTTCCTGATGGATCTAAGACATGTTCACTTGATTGCTGCAAATCATATTCTGAGGTACCTAAAGGGTACAGTTGATTATGGGATCAAGTTTGAGGCGAATCAGAAGATTTACCTGGAAATTTATGTGGATTTAGATTGGGTAGGTAGTGCCATTGATAGAAAGAGCACTTCAGGGTCTGCCAGATAAGGACTTTTCCAACTACAAGGGAAAATCTGAAGAATTTCGTGTCTAAGGCTTAAATGGAAAGAATATTCTTCTTTAGTCTCGGGACATACAGGGCATCTTTCATTTTTATAGTTTTTCTAGAATCCAATTTATAGGATTCTTATTCCTCTAATGGGGTATTGTGAATCATCTCCAAGAATTACTTTGTGTGGAGATTCCTTTTGTTCAAGGTGTGAGAGTGAATCCTTGAAACTAGTCATGTGCTTGGAGGCACCACTATCAATTAGCTAGGTATCATTTCCTGGTGAGACTGATCCTGTTAGGGCAAAGATTAAGACATATTCTTCACTGGATTCTTCATCCTTATTTTCTTCCTCTTCTAATTCTTGATCACTATATTCAGCAGCATGGGCATGAAACCTTCTCATCTTTTTTATCCTTTTTGATTTCATGGGATAATTGATGGCAATGTTAGTTTTTTAACATTAAGCTAGCATTATTAGGATCTTTAACTGAGAGAATAACAAGCACAACAATCAAACACAAGAGACAATGAACACAGTGTTTTTCCTCGGGGAAACCATAAATGGAGAAAACCTCGCAACTTCCTCAGAGATAGAATCAGCACCAAAATAGAAAATCCCAAAACAGTAAGTGATCTCCCGATAGCAGTAAAATTCTTCTTATCTAGCCCCAGTGTCTTCTCCTTCCTCAACTATGCGCTACACTTGAGTGTGTATGAGATGTGTGTTAAATAGAAAAGTCACTTCTCTATTTATACTGCTTCCCGGCATGACTAAAACCCTACTAGGGCCAAATTCACTAGGTGAGTCTAATAACCCTAGTGCCCCAGAACTGCGGGGACTTTAACCCTTAGACAATAGGAGGTTTACCCACAATGACTTGACATGACTTGTTTACATTATAGATCCTCCCGATCGGAACATTGGGGCATGACATCATGACTCAATTATATTATAGACACATCCCAGAATAAGCATCGAGTTACAAGACATAAGATACATAGATGAATACATTCCAAAGTTACAAATACATCAACACTCCCTCTTAACTAGGAAGGTATTCTTTCGACACAATTTTCAGTACTGGTCTTCTTCTCTATATCGACTGGATAATCTCGTCATCTTCATCTTCAAGTCTTCTTCATCTTGAAGTCTTCTTCATCTTTGAGTCTTCTTCGTCTTCAAGTCATATTCTACTTAAAGTATTTTTTCATCATGGGTTCTGCATCATCATGACTACTGGATCATCACTATTGGATCATCATCACATCTAGATCATCACTTGATCTGGATCGCCATCAAGTCTGGATCATCATCACATCTGGATCGTCATCAAGTTTGTATCATCATCACATGCTTTCTCAGAATGATGCTATCTTGATTCTTCTCGTCACAGGAAGTTCTATAGAGTCAATCCTGTAGGCCTACCCTTCATGTAGGTCTTCATCAACACTTATATCTGACACTTAAGTCAGAATGGCCCACCCAACTCTTACATCTGACCTCATCTTGTCAGAAAGGCATGCCCAGCACTCACATCCGACCTCATCTTGTCAGAAAGGCCCATCACTCACATCTGACCATGTGTAAACACATTGCACTAGAATGGATCAGCACTTATATCTGATCATGTGCAAGCACACTGCATTGAAAAGGTGTGCACTCACATCTGATCATGAAGGAACTAATCCTACCATCACATTAGAATGACCCCCAGTCCCAGAATGAGCTACCTGGTAACTGACCAGGTGCCTCCATTCTCCCAGATAATGGCAGTTGCCCTTACATCTGACCAAGTGCCTCCATTCTCCCAAAGAATGGCAGTTGCCCTTACATCTGACCTACTCGTCAAAATGGCCAACACTCACATCTGACATGGGAGGAAGTTAATCCTTTAGCCATGATAGAATGGTTCAGCCCTTACATATGATCAAGTGGGAACACATCCCTCTCTCACATCAGAATGGATTCTCAGTCCTAGACTAAGTTTTCTTGGCAACTGACCAGGCACCTCCATTCACAGAATGGCAATAGCACTCATATCTGACATGGAAGGAACCTAAATCCTCTCACCATGACAGAATTGCTCAGCCCTTACATCTGACCATGTAAGGAACTTAATCCTCTCCCATTTCAGAATGGCTCATGGACTCATCACCTCCCTTTAGAGGGAACCTCGATCTGGAGAACACCAAGCTTCTCCCTAAAGTACTCAAACTTCACCCTAGCCAATGGCTTCATTAACATATCAGCTATATGATTGTTCATCGCAACATAATGGAGCTTCACTGTTCCCCTCTACACCATATCTATGATATAGTGATACTTGATCTCGATATGCTTCGACTTGTCATGGAACACTGGATTCTCCGACAACTTCACACAACTCTGGTTGTCGCAATGTATACAAGTAGCATCCAACCGGAGATCAAATAAATCAGACAGTACCTTCCTCAACCATATTGCCTCACAACTAGCTGAACAAGCTGTGAAATACTATGCTTCAACTATACTCAGTGCCACATAGGATTGCTTCCTGCTAAACCAAGAGATCACACCTGATCCCATACTGAAGCAACACCTTGAAGTGCTCTTCCTATCGATGGCACTGCCTTCCCAATATGAATCAACATAACCCTCTAGGTTAATCTTCTAATTCGACTGATAATTGAGCCCATAATCAACTGTACCCCTTAGGTAACTCAGAATATACTTTGCAGCAATCAAGTGAACATTTCTCGGATCTGTCAAGAACTGGCTCAAGGTGTTCACAACAAAGCAAATGTCTGGTCTCGAGTTTGTCAGGTACATCAAGGACCCAATAATCTAATGATACATCATAGCATCAACCGACTCTGATGAAGCATCAATCAATAGCTTCAGGTTCGATGCCATAGGTGTGGCCATGGCTTTGCAGTCCATCATATCAAACCTCTTTAGGATCTCTACTGCACACTTCCCTTGTCCAAGGGAGATTCCATCTGCACTGTGCCACACCTCCATACCTAGAAAATAATGCATCATACCCAAGTCCTTCATTTCAAACTCGAAAACAAGCTTTCTCTTCGTATCAGCAATCAACCCATCCATACCTATCACAAACAGATCATCTACATATAGTAGGAGCATCACTGGGTTGCCATCTTCAACCTTGAAGTAAAGGTTGGAATCTGCTTTACTCTTGGTAAATCCCAAACTAGATAGAAAGTTGTCAATTCTACCGTACCAAGTCCTGGGTGCCTATTTCAAACCGTACAGGGCTTTCTTCAATCTGCACACATGAGACTCTTTGTCATGTGTCTCAAAACCGAGTGGTTGTTCTACATACACTTCCTCTTCTACTACACCATTCAAGAAAGCAATATTGACATCCATCTGGTGTATCTTCCATTTCATCATTGCATCCAGAGTAAGTACTGATCTGATGGAAGTGTATCTGGCTACAGGTGCAAAGGTCTCTTCATAATCTATTCCCTTTTTCTGAGAGAAACCTTGAGCCACAATCTTGCTTTATATTTTTCATTGCTACCGTCTGCAGCATGCTTGATCTTGTAGATCCATTTGGAAGTCACAATTGACTTCCCTTCTGGTCTTGGGACAACATCCCAAACATCATTCTTCATGATCGATTGGTACTCTTTGATCACAGCATCCTTCCATTCTTTCCATTCTGTTGCTTCTTCATAACTGGAAGGTTCTTTATCAATGAAATCACATAGTAAAGCTACATACCTAGAGCAGGATCTGGTCCTCTTTCTTTCTCTATGATTCTCTTTTGGAGCCCCATATCTTTCTACACCCTGGATAATTTCAAGTACCCAATCATGTTTCCTCTTATGAGGATCCTTCTCTAGAGGTGGATCTACAGGTCTGTGTGGTTCTTCAAATTCTCGATCTTTTTCTTGAGTTTCTTCATTCATGGTTGTATCATGAATTTTGGGTGCTTCTGCTTCTTCAGGTTCTTCAACAGGTCTCTTTCTGGATTTGTTGTAAGCTATGTCTTCATCAAATGTTACATCCCTACTGATGTCAATCTTCTTGTATCCTGGGAAATAGATTTTGTAAGCCTTCGAGCTTTCAGAGTATCCCACAAATATACCCTTCTTTCTTGAAGGATGTAATTTTGTTCTCTTCTCTTTTGGAATGTGTATGTACATAGGACAACCGAATATTCTGAGATGGCTGACTTCTACCGAAGAAGACTTCTTCGGGAGTCGTGTTCTCAAGTACTCTATGTGGAGTACGGTTCTATACATACACCGCTGTTCTGGCAACTTCCACCCAAAGATGCATAGGAAGATCTTGGTCATGAAGCATTGCTCTTGCAGCTTCCATGATAGTTCTATTCTTCCTTTCTAAAATATCATTCTGTTGTGGATTATAAGGAGTGGAAAACTCCCTCTTAATCCCTAAGTCTTTACATAGCTATTTGAATTCATTTGAAGTGAATTCTCTACCATTATCTGATCGAAAGGTCTTTATATTCTTTTCAGTGTGATTCTTGATCAAGGCTTTGAATTCCTTGAACTTGCTGAATACTTTGTCTTTGTTCTTCATGAAGTAAACCCATGTATTCCTAGAAAAGTCATCAATGAAAGAAACATAGTATACATACCCGCTTAGTGAGCTTGATAACATAGGACTGCATACATCGGAGTGGATGATTTCCAAGATTCCTTTTTCTTTGCTTTCGCTACTTGGAAATGTATTCTTTGTGTTCTTTCCTTTCGCACATCCTTTGCAGAACCCATCATGTTTTTCTTGTATTTCTGGAAGACATTCAACAGT
>LPNX010008712.1:0-43362 GCA_001517045.1 Pseudotsuga menziesii | reverse complement strand
ATGTGCAAGCCTTCTATGCCAAAGTTCATTTGGCTCTACTGTGTCATGGACCAAGGCTTGTTCTAGATGGCCCTTCAATTTGTACAAACCTCCTTCTTGTTAACCAATCACTATTGCATCATCAATAGTATTTACTTTTGGCCACATGATGACTTGACCATCTATGAATGCAACCCTCATTCCTTTTGCATATAATGCAGATATGGATAGGAGGTTCTTCTTGAGTCCTGGCACAAACAATTCTTCCTTCATTGTCATAGAATTTCCAGAGTCTAGCTTATAGGAAGATTCCCCGCTACCCTTTATTGGATATTGGTAGTCATCTCCTAGCTTCCCCTTGTGAGGTGATTCATGTTCTGAAAGTCTCACAAAGGATTCCTTGAATCTAGTCATATGTTTGGAAGCCCCACTATCTATAAGCCAATCATTGCTTCCATGAGTAATGTTTCCTGTGAGAGCGGAAATCAAAACATATTCATCCTCACTTGAAGAATCTTCACTTTCATATCTGGTTCTCTTTTATGAAGGTTCATCATCCTCTGCAGCATGAGCATGATGTCTTCTTTTGTTTCCCTTCTTCTTCTGAGAGCTAATTTTGTTCTTAGGACAATATCTAGCAAAATTTCCTCTTTCATCACATGTATAGCAAATGAACTTAGACTTATCTCTAGGATTTCTAGAGTTATTCCTTTGATGAGAGTACTTTCTTCTATGATGGTTGGATCTGGGTTTCTTGGATTGTACTATGAGAGCTTGATATTCACTTCCCATATTCTCTTCTCAAGCTGTTATCCGAGCTTCTTCTTGAGAACATTCTTCCCATAGTCTGCTGAACTTGACTAACTTCTTTCTAGCACAAATCCCTTGAATGAAATAGTCCCATGTCCTAGGGAGACCATTCAAGGTGGTCATCACAATTTCTGCATTCTCCACTTCTTCACGTGACTGCTTCTAATTGTTCCTTGATCTAAGAAACCCTTGTGAAGTAAGACTGGATGGTCTCTGCATTCTGGATCTTCACATTCTTTAGTTGATTCCTCAGAGTCATCTTTCTATTTATGTTCTTCCCTTCAAACAATTTGGTTAGGGCATCAAACATAGCTTTAGGTGTCTTGAGAGAGGACACCTGTGGGATAAGGTTATCCTTGATAGAATCAGCAATGATTCTCTTTTACATAACCAACTTCTTCTTATGCAAGGCCTTAGCCTCATCTCCCTCTAGAACTGGAACCTCCTCATTGATGTAAGAGTCCAACTCATTCTCTTCTAGGACCAGGGAGATCCTATACTTCTAGGCTTGGAAGTTATCAGCTCCCTCAAGCTTTTCATCAAGCTTGGTATGATGAGACATCTTAGCTAAGAACCTCAAACATAAATACAAAAGATTTAGATCTTACCAGGTCAAGATGTTAGATATGGATTTGGAGCTGAAATATTGCAGTATTGGTTCAAGAGAAAATTAGGGTTTTGCTTTTCCAGAGTTCTGTCCAACCAAATGCTTTAAAATTGATCCCTAACTTCTATTTTGGGGAGGAGATCAATCCAGGCCTAGGCTCACTAAAAACTTCCTCTTCTATGAAAAGCCCTAATTTATGGCAGTAGTGTCAAGTCCAAAACTGAAAAACCTTGGAATTGGATTCTGCTTCAATAGAAAGATGCGCCCTAAGGAGGAGAGTTATTCCACCTTACTTTTTCTGAAAATCTGTGGAGGAAGATCCACAAACTAGGAAGCCCTAGTTCCTGCAGCTTCATAGTGTCTTCTTCTCAGGTTAGCTCTGATACCATGTTAGTTTTTCAACATTAAGATAGCATTATTAGGATCTTTAACTGAGAGAATAACAAGCACATCAATCAAACAAACGAGACAATGAACACAATGTTTTTCCTCGGGGAAACCATAAATGGAGAAAACCCCGCAACTTCCTCAGAGATAGAATCAACACCAAAATAGAAAATCCCAAAATAGTAAGTGATCTCCAGACAGTAGTAACCTTCTTCTTATCTAGCCCCAGTGTCTTCTCCTTCCTCAACTATGTGCTACACTTGAGTGTGTATGAGATGTGTATTAAATAGAGAAGTCACTTCTCTATTTATATTGATTCTCGGCATGACTAAAACCCTACTAGGGACGGCTTCACTAGGTGAGTCTAATAACCCTAGTGCCCCAGAACTGCGGGGACTTTAACCCTTAGACAATAGGAGGGTTACCCATAATGACTTGACATGACTTGTTTACATTATAGATACTCCCGATTGGAACATCGGGGCATGACATCATGACTCAATTACATTACAGACACATCCCAAAATAAACATTGGGTTACAAGACATAAGATACATAGATGAATACATTCCAAAGTTACAAATACATCAACAGGCAATGTGTCCCAACTTGTGACAAGTGAAACATTCAAAATTTGAGAAGTCTCTTTTGGGTCTTTTAAACCGTTGAGTCTTAGGAGGATGGTCATGACTCTTCCTTTTTCCTTTGGTGTGGGAAGTCAAGGCTTGATCCTCATTGTCATTTAGCTTTTCTTCTCTGGCTTCTATCCTTTATTTTTCTTGGACACATTCTTCCCATAACTTCCTGAATTTGGTTAGTTTCCTTCTTGATCAAATTCCTCGGATAAAGGCTTCCCAATCTCTTAGAAGGCCATTTAAGGTTGTCATTACAATCTCTGCTTCTTCAACCATGTCATCAATGGCTTCTAGATGATCCTTTATTTGAGCTACTCTTGTAAACTAATATTGCATAGTCTCTAACGTTCTAGCTCTTACATTTTTGAGTTGATTCCTCAGGGTCATTTTCCTATGAATGTTTCTCCCTTCAAATAGACCTGATAGTGCATCAAACATTTCTTTTGGAGTCTCCCTTGAGGATACTTAGGAATCAGGTTATCTTTGATGGAATCAGCTATGATCATATCCTTCTTGTGCTTGTAATTTTCTTTGGCTTCTTCTAGTTCTTTCACTTCCTCTTTCACGAACTTATCTAGATGATTCTCTTGGAGGATAAGCATGATCCTATACTTCCATGCTCTAAAGTTTTTATTTCCTTCAAGATTTTCATCGAGCTTGGTAGTATTTGTCATCTTTAGAAGACTAAGAACCTCAAATGGAAAAAGGTGGAAAGATACTTACTTGCAGAAAGCATCTCATGACTGACCTCCTTTTGGATAACCTAGGGTTTGAAGCAGAAACCCTAATTTTGCAACTAGGATCACAGGTGGAGCTGAAAAGTGGAAAAGATGTGCTTCCTTGAGTCAAGGTAAACTGTATCTAACATTTTCTGAGATTGATGATGAAACCTTAGGAAACCTGAAACCCTAGTTTGTCCCAGCAACAGTTACAGGTCCAAAACTGAAAATTCTTGGAATTCAGTTCTATCTCCAGAGAAATATGTGGTCTTCAGAGGTGAGTTGGAAGAGCCCTCTTTTCTGGTTGATCGTTTGAGGGATTTTTTCTAAACAACAAAGCCTAGTTGTGCAGTCTTCATTTCAGGGTGACTCCGAGACCATGTTAATTTTTCTTAAATTACTTAGATGATATCTTAAAACAATTAGTCACTAGTAGATCACTAACAGAAAAACATGCACAGAAACACAAGAACACAAAGATTTTTCTTGGGGAAACCACAAGGGAGAAAACCATGCAAAACTTCCTTTGTATAGAACTGAACCAGTGCAGTCTAAAACCTAGACAACTGCTTCTTTCTCCTTCCTGACACACTAATCGTTCTCTCTCTTGCTAAGACAACTTAAGTGAGTGAGTACAAATGAAGGGGAGTGCCTCACTATTTATATTCTTCAGTTGAATTGACCTGTAACCTAACAGGGCCGACTTATCTAACTGACTGTGCCCACTTGACAACTTAATATCACAAATAACATTTATTATATTGACGCTTGGGTACTATTGACCCGACTTACAATCAGAGGTTTACATTGCTTCTTTCAATGACTTTAACAAGACCAAAATCATGTCCCGAAGGAGGAATATAATACATCTGAAATATCTTGCGAAGTTACAATAATTTAACAGTAATTTTCGAGAAAAGTCAAAATGCATATCCACAATATGCAATTCGCAATTGCAGAAGGAAGAAATTTCTGATTTCAAAAACGTTGTTGTGGAAAGATAAATGCACATATGCAATCTACAACCCAGAACCCGTAATTGTGGAAGGAATGAGTTCCCACAAGTTGTGGAAATGTCGTTGCGGAAAGACAATTGCATAAAGGTAAGTGTCCACAATCCTCAATTTACAATTTCAGAAAGTTAATTGCGGAAGGTAATTGTGGAAAGGTAAATGTGGAAAATTCAATGTGGAAAGGATTTGTTGCGCAAAGGATGTTGTGGAAAGGAAACCGCAGAAGGTCGTGACTGATAAATTAAACAGAGTTAAAAATGACATACAGAGAAGTAATTTTGAATTAGTTTATTTGTCTATGAAGAGTCATGATGAATATAGGTGACTGTTGAATGAATAGATATGTTTGAGGGTATATAAACAATGGTTTAAACCTTCAAATAACTGTCTCGATACATTCAATTGATAGATCAATTGATGTAGAACAATGAGAGATCAAATTATCAAATAAGGGGTCTAGGGTGGTGCTAGGGTAGGCAATTTTCCTACAACGAGATTGTAGCCTCCTTCCAGTAGTTGCTGGTAAATAGGGTGTAGTACCATCCTTGTCTGTAGTAGCAGGAAAAAACTATTTGTAAAATATAATTTTGCAGTAATAGAAAGTATTGGTGGTTTACCTAATTGGGATTCCACGATAAATTTGTGTTCTGTGTGTTCTTGTTGATCATGTGTGTTAATGAATACATTAAAAGTGGTTAAAATTGTTAAAATTTATCAATACTTATTCATCCCCCTCCTCTCAGTATTATCCAATATTCCAAGAATATGTATCAGAGAGGGATATGTCACTGTAGCTTAATCACTGGAAGAAAGATCCTATTAAAAATCACTATGGATCAACAATGGTTAACCACCAACATACCTCCTTTATTTACTATATATAATTATGCATACTGGAGTGTAAGAATGAAGTGCCATCTAATGGCTCTTGGATACAAAGTTTGGAGGACTGTTGAAATAGAATATAAAGTACCAGATGACATGCCTATAGATGAAGGAGAACTAAGCCAATATGAGGCCAATGCAAAATATCTAAATGCAATTTTGAGTGGGTTATCACATTCAGTACTTGCAAAATTAATGCATTGCAAAACATCCAAACATGCTTGGGAAAAACTAAAATGTGTCTATGAAGGAGCGCCCAAAGTCAAGGAATCCAAACTTCAAACCTACAAAGGACAGTTTGAAAACCTAAAAATCAAAGAAGAAGAAAATATTGTAGAATATCTTCTAAGAGTATATGAAATTGTTAATGCCATTAGAGTTATTGGAGGAAATATAAAAGAGAAAGACGTAGTCGACAAGGTACTGAGAAACCTACCAATGAAGTATGACTCAAAGGTGTCCTCTTTAGAAGAACGAGATGATCTTAAACTTATGACAGTAGATGAACTACATGGGATATTCACTACCTATGAGATGAGAACAACACAAAATGGACCATCAAAGAAAGAAGCAGCCTTTAAATCCATATCCAATATCCAATCTAAGGACCTAGATGATGAGGAAATTCTCTTCATCAAGAAACTTGAGAGAGGCACTGTCAAGTACAAAGGAAATCTACCCTTGAAATGTTTTAACCCTAGAAGGATTAGAAATTTTGACAGAAAGTGTCCTTACCCAAAACAAGAGGATAGTGATGATGAAGAACCTTGGTGTCATAAGAAATATCAAAGGAATAAGACCATATACAAGAAGAAGTTTTATAAAAATAAGAAAAAACTCTATTCCAAAGAAGACAGTGAAGATGATGAAATAAGTGAAGATGCTGAAGTCCTATTCATGGGTTTCGAAAACGAAATCCTTGAAGAAGAAATAGAAGATGTGGTATATCTTGAAGTATAAATTATAAATTCTCATGAAGAATTAGAGAAGTATAAAAGATGTACAAAAATAAAAAATTTACATGATATAATTTGAAGAGAAAAACAATGATGCAGAAAGAATGATTGCTGACTGAAAAAAAAGTTATGGAAGCCGAAAGGGCTGAAAACAATCTAGAACGACAACTCAAAAAGAGAATACAAGAATATGAAAGGATTGAAGAAGACAATATGCACGTTAGAAAGAAAATGGATGAAGAATCTATAAAATCAAAGTTTGAAAACAACTCAAGGACTTTAGATGAAATCCTAAGTGTTCAAATACCATCAAGCGATAAATCTAGATTAGGATTTGACAAAGAAAAGAAACCAATATTTTCTTCTTACACAAATCAATATGGAAATAAAATAAGCTATGTTGATGTACTCATGATCCAAATTAGAAGGGAAGAAAGTAAGAAATATGCTTCCCCCTTACAAAGAACATATATGATTCCTAAAATACCAGTGACAAGTAAACATCAGTAACTCTTTTTAGGAAATTGTTACACCTGTAACAATTTTGGACATATGGCTAGAAATTTTAAACTAAAGACTCCCGTGGAGAAAGGGATTACATCACATACTTCTGTCTATAATAAAAATGTTACCAGAAACAATCCAAAAGAAAGAAACTAGAATTATTTTTCTCCTCTACAGAGTTTTAGTACAGAATGCTACATATGTGGAAATCAAGGACACATTGCTAGAAAGTGTAAACTAATAATTTCTATGGATGACACCTAAAAATATCAAGGAAAATAAGAAATGATAGCTTAGACAAAGAAGGATGATGTGGAATGTTCATTAGCTCTATGTCCTACAGGAAAAACAAAATCTATGGCATATGTATAGTGGATGCTCAAAACACATGACAGGTGACCCAACTAAGTTCCTAAGCCTAAAAAGGAAGAAAAAAGAAAAATTCACCTTTGGAGATAATCTATCCTCTAAAATAATCAGGAAGGGTATAGTGGCTATTAGAGACAAGATGAAGGTTGAAAATGTTCTGCTTGTAGAGAACTTAAAACCTAATCTTTTGAGTGTGAGCCAAACATGTGATCAAGGACACATATGTATATTTGATTCCAAGAAGTGTGAAATTAGAAGAAAATATTCAAGAAAACTTGTTGGAACTGCTACGAGAACTCCAAGAAATGTGTATATACCAGAAAATAAAGAACAATGTTATATGAGCCAAAGTGATGAAATTTGCTATGGCATCAAAGGATGGGGCACCTGAACTTTGACAATCTTGTAAAAATTAGTCAGAATGGAGCTATAAGAAATCTTCCAAATATTATAAAACAACCAAATCATGTTTGTAGACATTGTCTTCATGGGAAACAAACGAGAACAAGCTTCAAAATCAAAGAGCATACAACCTCTTAGCCATTAGAAATAATACACACTGATCTTTGTGGACCAACAAGGATTAAAAGCTTTCAAGGTGAATATTACTTTATGTTATTAATCGATGATTATACAAGGATGACTTGGGTGACATTTCTTAAGGAAAAATCAGCCTTTATAAAATTTAAATCCTTTAAAGCACTTGTTGAGAATCAAGAAAATCACAAGACTAAATGTCTAAGAGCAGATAATGGTGGAGAGTTCACCTCAAATGAATTCAATGATTTTTGTGAAATTCATGGGATCAAGAGGAAGTTTTCAATAGCAAAAATGCCTCAGCAAAATGGATTGGTTGAGAGAAAGAACAAAACAGATTAGGAAGCAGCTAGAGCTATGCTTAATGAAACAAAACATCTTGATGGATATTGAAGAGAAGTAGTATATACAACTGTCTATATACAAAACAAAGGACAACTCAGAGTAAATAGTAACAAGACTCTTTATGAGCCATGGTTCGGAAGAGCAGCTTCACTTAAATATTTTAAGAGTTTTTGGAAGTAAATGTTACATAAAAAGAGAAGATGATAATATAGGGAAGTTTGACTCTAGAACAGATGAAGGTATATTTCTTGGATATTCTTTCACAAAAAGGGAATACAAATGTTATAATCTAAAAATGCACAAGATTATAGAAAGTGCAAGTGTAACTGTTGATGATACTAAATCAAGAAGAAACCAAATCCAAGAAAGTGAGGATGTTGCAGAAACTAATGATGAAGAAATAAATGACAAACAAAAAGAATAAAGTTCACAAGAGGAGTATGCTCTTGATGAAGAAGAAGAAAGAGTAGAAAAAAAAGACTCATAGGAAAGTGGAGGTGAAGACTCTCTAAGATATGATACACAATATCCATCTAGGATAATACAAAAGATCATCCTGAGACACAAATCATATGTGACAAAGATGTTGAAGTGAGTACAAGAAGGAAACTACTATTTAATGAAAAAGCCTTTCTATAAATGGTGGAACCTAAGAACTTTGTATAATCTAGAAAAAATGATGATTGGGTCAAATCCATGAACGAAGAGTTGGATCAAATTGAGAAAAACCAAACTTGGGAACTAGTTCCAAGACCCGCAAATAAGAATATTGTAGGAACCAAGTGGGTCTTCAAAAAAAAATTAAATGAAAATGGCAAAGTGATAAGAAACAAAGCAAGGTTAGTCTGTAAAGGGTATGCTCAAGTGGAAGGTATTGATTTTGAAGAAACCCTCGCACATGTAGCAATATTTGAAGCAATCATAATGTTCTTGGCATTTTCATGTTACAAAAACTTCAAAGCATATCAGATGAATGTAAAATCTGCTTTTTTTAATGGATAAGTTGAAGAAGAAGTCTATGTTGAGCAACATGAAGGTTTTCTCTTATAAGAAAGTCGAAATCATGTTTGCAAACTTAAGAAGGAACTATATGGTATTAAACAATCTCCGAGAGCATGGTTCTCAAGACTTGAAAATTATTTAAAGCAACAAGGATATATAAGGGGGGCCACTGACAGTAATCTATACATAAAATTTGAAAACAAAAATATGATCATTATTGTAGTCTACGTAGATGAAATCATATTTTGAAGTGATCTACAAATTCTAAGAGTAAAATTTTCTTCATAAATGAAGAAAGAATTTGAGATGTCAATGTTAGGAGAACTAACATTATTTCTAGGATTACAAGTACTCAATCAAAAAGAGGGACCTTCATCTCTCAAACAAAATATATCAAATAAATGTTGAAAATTTTCAAAATGGAAGAATCCAAGCCTGTTAGTACTCCTATGGTCATACTATTGTAAATTAAGCAAGGATGATGAATATTTAGAAGTAGATCATACTATGTATAGGTCAATGATTGGTAGTATATTATATGTAATAGCTACAAGATCATATGTAGTGCATGTTGTAGGTGTGGTTTCCATATTCCAATCAGCCCAAAAAGAAACACATGTGGCTGCAATAAAAAGAATTTTTAGATATATAAAAGGAACCATGGATTATGGATTATGGTATCCAAAAAGTAATAGATTCACTCTAAAATAATTTACTGATGCATATTGGGAAGGAAGTATTGATGACAGGAAAAGCACTATTGGAGCAGCATTTTACCTAGGAGCTTGTTTGGTGTCATGGATAAGCAAAGAGCAGTCCTCCATTTCATTGTCTACAACATAAGTTGAGTATATTGTCGTTGCATCATGTTGTACCCAAGTCATTTGGATGAAGCATCCATTGGAAGACCTACTTGTAAAATATGAAGACCCCATTATTATACACCGTGACAATACAAGTGTTATAAACATATCCCAAAATCATATTATGCACTCTAAAACAAAACATATCTCGATCAAGTATCATTTTTTAAGAGAGAAAGTATCACAAAAAACATTCAAATTGGAGTATGTTGATATGAAGGAATAGATTGTTGATATATTCACTAAGCCATTGTCTAATGAAGCATTTGAGCATCTTAGGCATAAGTTGAGAGTAATATCCTTACAATAAAAAGAGGAAGAGGGAAAAAAAGTAGCATGTCAGGGGGACATATGTTTACAGGGGGAGTTGTTAGAAGAGAACCTTTGTCATTGTTGTCAAAGGGGGAGAATATTTTAATGCTTTAATGTTTCCATCAATGCCAAAGGGGGAGAATGTTGGAAAGAATTGTAATTGATTCCAAAAGAGTTCAGTAATGACAAAGGTATAATCAATGGCATATGGGATAAGGATGGAAAGACAGATGAGGGGATCCAACGAGGGGATCAAGTCAGGTGAAAGCCGATTGAGCTTGATTGTTCAATCCTCTGATTAATCAATGCAAAGTCATGGAGTTGAATTCAACTTATTTAGAAGAGGTTGGATGACTAAAATCATATCAAGAAAATATCTCGACGACAAGGAAATAATATGCAAAGTAAATGTGCGTGGAAGATAACATTCCTGAGCTCCAAACTGAAGTTTTGTGTTTGATAACTGATCAACATATGAGAGGGATTCCGTAAAGAAATCGACGGTTCACAATAGTTGTGGAAAGGGACTTGTGGAAGCCCATTTTGAAAAAGTTGGGAGGCACATCCGCAATATGCAATCTACAACGCAAAAGGAAGCCGCAATCTGCAATACGGAAGGAAGCCACAATACCCAATGCAGAAGATATATGCAATCCGCAATCCACAAAGTGCGGAAGAATTCGTGAGGAAGACAAATTGCAGAACAAATTTCAAGAAAAATAGAAATACAGACCCACAACTCGCAATCCGAAATTGTGAAATTAAGGAGTTTTTGAGTGCAGAAAGATAATTGCGGATTAAATTCTAGAGAAAATTCAAAATGCTTTCCCTTAATATGCAATTCACAATTATGGAAGGAAGAAGTTTATGATTGCAGAAATGTCGTTGTGAAAAGATAATTGCAGAAGCAATTTTCGAGAAAAGTCGAAATGCATATCCATAATCCAAAATTGCAGAAGGAAGAAGTTTTTGATTGCGGAAAGGTCATTGTGGAAATATAATTCCACATCCACAATTCGCAACCCGCAATTGCGGAAGGAATGATTTCCTGCAAATTGCATAAATTTCGTTGCAGAAAGCTAATTGGGGAAAGGTAATTGTCTGCAATATGCAATTCACAATTTTGGAAATTTAATTGCAGAAAGATGATTTCAAAAAGCTAAATGAGGAAAAGATCTGTTGTGGAAATGACGTTGCGGAAAGGAAACTGCAGAAGGTCGTGACTGATAAATTAAATAGAGTTAAAAATGACAAAGAGAGAAGTAATTTCAAATTAGTTTATTTGTCTGTGAAGAGTCACGATGAAGATAGCTGACCGTTGAATGAAGAGATATGTTTGAGGGTATATAAACAATGGTTTAAACCTTCAAATAAGTGTCTCTTTACATTCAATTGACAGATCGATTAATGTATAATAGTTTGATATCAAATTATCAAATAAGGGTGGTAGGGTGGTGTTAGGGCATGCAATTTTCTTGTAAGGAGGTCGTAGCCTCCTTCCAACGGTAGCTGGTAAATACGATGTCATAAAATCCTTTCAATAGTAGTTGATAAACCAGGGGGTTGTATCCTTCTTCTAGTAGTTGCCAGTAAATAGCGTGTAGTACCATCCTTGTTTGTAGTAGTAGGCAAAAACCATTTGTAAAAAATAATTTTGCAGTAATAGGAAGTATTGGTGGTTTACCCAATTGGGATTCCACGATAAATTTTTGTTCTGTGTGTTCTTGTTGATCATGTCTATTAATGAATAAATTAAAAGTGGTTTAAATTGTTAAAAGTTATAAATACTGATTCACCCCCCCTCTTAGTTTTGTCCAATATTCCAACAGTTTTCTAGTTAACAATGGAGGATACACTCTAGTGGAGGATACACTATAGAGGTTGAAATTCATTATGGGCCATATAATGTCATAAAGAATTGGAACTACACTGGTTTGGTAGACGACCTTCATAATGGTGAAGGGAAATGTTAGGCCATGAAGGTATTTTTTTTCTTGGTATTGATAGCATCACCAACCCGTTTACAAGGGCCTCTTGTTTCTTTTGTAGTATGGGAGTATTTGTGCATAAGGTATTGTATTGTGTTAGTATGGTTTCTAGCCCTTTTTTCCTTTTGTTGAAGTTTACTTATTAAGAAACTCCTACAAACTCTTGTAGACTTGAGGGTACTTCCCTTGTAATTGGTCATAACCCAGTTTCATATTGGTCCATTGTTTTTCTAGTTTTATGATTTATCCCTCCCGAGGTAGTTGTTGCACTCTTGACATTACAAACTAGTTTGTCATATGAGAGACAATTGTATTTCTTATCTCAACCAAATTAGAATGATTTGAATCTGTCGGTTTCTTTTGTTGATTCTTGTCACGGTCTTTTTTGTTCTCATCGGTCCTACATGTTTTTAAACTTTTATATCATGCCAATGAATCAGAAAAAGTAGTTTTCTTCCAAGATGTTCTATAAGTCCATATTCACTCAAATATCTCAAACATGAGTTGAATATGCTCTTTTCTATTTTTAATCTTATCATGAGAGTTTATTATCCTGGTAATCTATGTATGGTTTTGTCAGGAATATGCCTTAACAAATGGGGACCTTTTTCCAAGATTGTAGTTGCCATTTAATTGCACCCACTAATTATTTTGTCATTTAACAATTTTTTTTCTATGTGTAGGTTAAAACAAAAGAAGAGGTTGTAGAGGCTATAAAAACTTCCCTGGGACCTAAAAAGGACTGCTTATGCTTCATTGAAGTTATTGTACACAAGGATGACACAAGAAAAGAGTTGCTTGAGTGGGGGTCCAGAGTTTCAGTTGAAAACAACAAGCCATCAAATCCTTAGTAAGAAAGATGATTTGAAAACATGAGCAAATGGAATTATTTTCTACAGCTCATGGATATGAATTAATATATCTTTCAAACTTTACAACGGTCAACTTGAATCTCCCACCACCACCAAGTGTTTGATCCTTTTGTTCTGCAGGATAACTAATTTATGATATGACCTTGTTTTCCATGTTCTCTTTGTTGTTCACTGAAAGCAATTGTTGTTTGTTGTACGGTTTACTCTTCAATTGCATGTTATTATACTAAGGTTGTGGAAGCATTTAGAAATATTCCCATGGAATGAAAGTTTTGTGTGAAACTCAAAGTAATGTTACAATGTATATTAGAATCCTATGCCAATTTGTCACACTTTAAAGTCAAATATTGAATCTTGGACTCCATGTATTCCTAATTGGATTCTTATTTTTCCATATGAATGCTCAAGTACTCAAATGTTTGCTTCTTTCCCTTCAATTTGCTTGACATTTTTCTTAAATTGATTGTAATCTTAATATTATTGTTTTGAAGAATTATCCTGTAGTAGGATAACTTCTTAGTTTATTAAGGACAATATTGTCTTTCATAATTCTTGAAATTTCACATAATGCTTGTCGAGAGGGTATAGGGAATCTTAAAAAGTATGACATTGTTCTACGTGTTTTCATAAAAAGATATTTGCAAACCCTAGTGCACTAATAATTTATGCCACTGATGCTCAACACAAAATGAGAATGGATATATATAAACAAACCAAATCCCTCATACGCTTGAATGACGTTGTGGAGGATGCATCGACAAGTTATGTTGGACAAACCTTGAATCAACCCTCTTCCTAAAGGAGTTTGCATCGTCAAGGATTAAGCGTAGTTTGAGCAACTGGGGATGTGAGGATTAAAACTAGAGATGCATATTGGATCCACACAAGCTGAATAAGGTCCGAGGTAATAGGGAGACATGTATTTTGTGTTGATAAAAACATAGGAATAACGTGAAATAATGATCTTTCCATCTAGAATGGGATTCATCAAATGATACATGTAAATAGCCGTAACAGTCCATTGTTACTCTTCGTTGTTAATGATTGATTGTACTCTTATAGATGTAGATGGAATATGCAAAAAATTGACAAAAGAAGTTGCTCATAAAACTCAGAACAAGTTGCTCCAAAAACTCAAAACATGAATATGTATATGCATCTCCAAAAACTCAGAAGATGTAGGTACAAGATGATGTTGTAAGATTCTGAAAATGACCAACAAAAAAAGTTACTCAAAAAACTCTGAAGAAGTTGCTCGAAAAACTTAGAAGATGTAGATGCATCTAAAAAAACTAAGAATATGTGTGAGCCGATGTTGTTGGAAGAAGACTTTAGAAGAAGGATCAAGAAGGAAGTCCCAAAGAAGCGGTGGCTCGAGTTAGCATTTACGAGTTATCATAACACTACAACAAATCCTTGAGTTAGCTTCCTATTTAGCGTCCCTTTTTAGTGTAATTTTTTTTACATTGAGTGGTCAAACTAGACGCTAAATGGGACGCTTCATGGACAAAACTTAAAACGTCCCAAAAAATGTGTTTTTTTGCTTCCTAGATAGCATCCTTTATGACGTCCAAAATAGCCTCTATTTTTTTGCTTCCAGAATAACATCCAACTTTTCTTCCTAAACAACGTCGAGGTTTGCTTCCTAAATAACGTCCTATTTTTCTTCCTATCGAGTGCCCACTTTTGCTTCTTAAATGACATCCCCATTAGTGCCACATTTACATCCTTAATTAGCATTATGTTACATCCAAATTAGAATCCATTTTTGCTACCACTTTAGCATCCCATTTTGCACCATGTTTTACTTCCAAATATGTGCCAATTTTCGCTTCCAAATTTGCACCAATTTTTGCTTCTTTTTTGCATCGTGTTTTGCTACCAAAATGACACCAAATATTTCTTCTATTGTTGCACCATATTTTGCTTCCTATGTAACACCATGTTTTTCATCCAAAGTAACATCTTATTTTTCTACCATATCAATGCCATGTTTGGCTTCAACATTAGCACCACGTGTTTCATCCTTTTTAATGCCTAGTTTCGCGCCTTATTTTTCCACCATATCAACACCATGTTTGACTTCATCATTAGTTCCATGTGTTGTATCCTTTTTAATTCCTAGTTTTGTATCTCTCATTTTTTGGTCACTAATTTAGTTGTTTTTAGTAGTTTTATATATAAACTTTGGTAATTTTGTTTGGTCACTTATCTCTCATTGTTTGGTCACTTATCTCTTATTTTTTGCTTACTAATTTAGTTGTTTTTAATCGATATTATAATATCATTAGGGCATGGAGGAACCGAACCACCAACCTCCTGCTTGTAAGGAATGCGCTCTTCCATTAAGCTAGCACCCTTTAAGAATTTGGGAACCTAACTTACAGAATCCTCTATAATGGTAAAAAGGATCAATACACAACTTTGAGTATCTAAAGGTTGGAAATGGATGATATATTGTATAACTTCACAATATATGATCAAGCAGGTTATGAAATCCATAAACCTTTTCTAGGAATTTTGAACAAAACTCAAGAAATAGGCTTAATGGGATTGCAGAAATCACTATTACCTATAAACCGTAAGTGTGCCACTATATGATACCTATCAACAACAATTATCTTAGTGTTGATGCCAAGGATATAGTAGATAAGCATGATCATCCTAGAGCCATGTATAAGTGGAGAAATACGAATAATCAAAAGAGGATGATGAACCCAATAGTTGGTGCTTCACATGGATCCTATCCACCATGGGATGAGCAAAGTTCCTTCTTCCATGAAGCTAATAAGTATCCACAAGCACAGATGGTTAGGATATATTGTGATACAAATTCATAATGTTTATTCACTTCCCAGGGTGATGTTGCAGTGCTTACGCTAGGATATCTACATGATCCCCAACAACATTGGATATAAGCATATATTCATGGGGCCATAGACTATAGGATGAGGCTATCTTTTTATCTTTTTCTTTGGAAAATTAGGCATGATTTGAAACACCGGGAGAAGGAATAGAATCATATATACTTAAAAAACTACAATCATGGCAGGGCGCTCATCTACAGGACTACGGTTGCGGCTGAGAATTCGATTTGTTCTCTAGTTTCGATAAGCTACATGGCTATAACTTATGCTTTGACTCCTCCCCATGTACATGTGTTAAATAAATCATCCTAAGAGGTAAAATATTTCTGGTGAACATAACTCTGATACAATGCCTTGCTTAAGGAAAATGTAGACAATAATGCAACAAACTATATCCTTGACAAAAATATTATAAAAGAGGTTGCTAAAAGCATATTCAAAACATATTTCTTCACGCACTGCAACAAATATAATGCTTTATGACCTTGGAGGAGTCCTGCCTCATGGTGGGTTTCTGTAATGTCTTGGTGGCAAGCGCTCAAAATAACTCCTATAACTTTAATATCTACCACAACAAAATAAAATTATTCTGTTAGAAATCCCTTCCAACTTTGGCAATTTAATGAGGCTTTATGAATGCAAACAAACCTATCCCTTTCATGAATATTCCTTTCACTGAGGCGATGAGACCTTGGGGGAGAGCGGTCTAGAGATGGTGTATGATAACATCAAGCATAAGAGTAACATTGGTTGAATCCGCGACCTCTTCTCAATTGTTTAGGTGTGCCCTCTGGTTTAGGACTTCTTGTAGTAGTATGAATTTGATTAGGATGGGGAAGTGTACTCTTATCAACAATAGGACTACAACTTGATCCTCTTGAAAACCTTATGCTTGGAGGCCTAATTTGACTTTTCAAAGGAATTTGAGCTATGTTTTGTCATGAATGCCTACTTAAAATCCTTCGTGGAACCATGCGTAAAGGACTACAAGCAATCACCCTTGGGATACTACTTAAATCCCTGCGAGTTGGGCTCCTTCTTACAACCCTATGAGCAATCAAACTTTGGCTCCTGCTCAAACTCATTCGAGGACTTCTACTTAATACCCTTTAGGGAATTCTACTCAGGATCCTACTTGAGATTCTCCTAGGACTCTCACTCTGGCTCTTGCTCAAGCTCCTTCTAGGGATTATTCTCAAGCTTCTTCTAGGGCTTCTACTCAAACTCTGTTGAGAGCTCCTGGTGGGACTCCTTGGAGAGAAAATTCCATTTTTTAAATTAACAAGACAACAAAGTGCACAATGTACAATTATACAACATCAAACTATATGAAACAATATATATAATGAAGAATGTCAAGATAATATCAAAAACAAATTGATAGGCATTAATAACACTTCCATGACATTCACATATCATTTCAATAAAAGGGGAAAGGAAGACCGACCTAGAACTGCTAGGGGAATCACTCTGAGATGATCGAGAATTTGGACTCCTATGTGCCTTAACTTCAACAAAATCCATCTCTTAGGTTTTTTCCTCATTCTCTTTCACTAATTCGCCTTCTTCCACAATTACTTTCTCTTCCTCAATGCCTTGCTTGTCTAAAGTTTCTTCCATTGGTAATGCAATTAGTTTAGCTAGAATGAAAAAAAACTGTATTAAAATGACTTGCCATATAAGTCCTAGTTAATAAAATATTTTCAAAATCAATTAACATGAACATCTTTAGCACAATTATTTCAAATTTCATGATATGCAATTAAAAACCCTTCCAGGACCTGGAGTAAATTCTAAATTTGAGAGATAATAAAACCACCTTTACTACTAAAAATTTCAACAAAAACTAAATTAGGATGTAAGATTCATGCAATTAAACCTTTCACAAATCGTCTACTATGATATAAAAGGGGCATTAATCATGTAGCACAAGTACTGTACTAGAATCCAATAAGAAAAAAACAATTTATGGTCTTTGGAACCATAGGCAAAGCGGCCTCACAGAAGAAAGAGTTTTCCAAGATGTACCACCATTTTTAATGGTGCCCATTAAAATTTTGTTTTTAATTTCTGCAAATTTTACATCTAATACTTCAAAAAATTAAAGAATATAACTTTGGTTAAAGTGTGACCATTGTATTCCAGCAAAACAACATTATGAAACCGAACATCATCATTTCTATTAGTTCCACAAAATGCTTGATGACAGGTGGCAAGCTAAACATTAAGTCAGTAATGAACTACCACTTACCAGAAAGTTGAGGCTTCTTAATTGCATGGGAGTGTCTTTGATTTCACACTTTTCTTACCAACATCATTGTCACTATCACTTTCAGTATCACTCTCACTTCCAGTCTCACTCTCACTATCATTACCACTGTTACAGTCACTATCTGAGCTCTTGCAATTCAAAAAAAATTCTTCAAACACTATTAGAAAACTGAATTATGTATATAAGACATGAGACTACATTTCATATTCCTACATAAATTAATAAAGAACCCATACCACTTAGACTTCCATCTTAACCTCTTCACTTTTTGACCATGTCTTTTCCCTCTCCGCTTGTCCCTCCGACACTTTGTATGTCTATGCTTGTTTCTTCTTGATGATTTTTTCTTTCTTCTCACCCTATCGTATTCACTTGAAGTGCTAGTATCATATGATGAGGAATATTTCGATTCAAACTCGCTATCAAAATTTTCTAAATTTAAATCAGTGTCTGATGAGGTATCTGAATCAAAAGAATAATGACGTAACCTCCTCTTTCACCGGTCCTTACACACCTTCCTATGATTTTTCCTTTTATGCATTTTTTGGCTATCATCACTTGATACTGCTTCTTTGGTAGCCTTTTTTTTCTTTCCTTTCTTTTTATCTGCAGATAAATCCAGAGTTTCATTTCTGAAAGGAATAAAAGAAAACTATTTCTACAAATTACATTCAAGATATCAGTCAAAGAATTATAACATTTATGGTCAGTTAAATATTCAACAATGACATATCATGATGATTACAACTTAAAATATAAATGTACCTTCATCAATTGCAACTATGCCGTTATATTTTCCTGGAAATATTTCACCACAATTAGAAATCTTAACTAGAACAATAGGTCTGCCTTGATTAGTAGTTGATAACCACTCAATTTTCTTCATTACATCTATTCCCTCAACAACTCTTCCAAAGACGACATGCTTGATGTAGATAATAAGAAAAGGGACATTAATGATATGAGAGTAAAACATAAAATAGAGATAGGGAGAGGCAAGATATCCACATTAATCAGACAAATTTTAGCCTCACCCCCTTAGTAGCATATAGACCAACTGAACTAGACTGAAGAGAAATTCCTACAAAAAATTATCATAATTTAAAAGGTCAAACGATAAAAATACACTGGTGTCTAGCACCCAAAGAAAATACCCATGAGCTGGGAGATAATCCTGAGAAAGCTTCATCTTTGGTAATCGGGTTAAATTAACAAGACATGCAAACTCTAGCTGCTTTGGGAATCAGAGACAAGATTGAAACCATTGAGTAGGCCCAACAAATACTAGCAAAAAGATAGTTGGTGACTAATGCAGATTTAAAACAGAAAAAAGATGGCAGAATCTATCATAAATTTCTAGAACACCTTCAACAGTGTGGTAAACAAAGGATTTCCATCTTTCTTTGATGGCCATGGAAAATTATATTATCTGGACAAGTACAGAGATATATTATGGGAAGAAAAGGAATATGAGCCCTCTATTGTTGCTGTGGGACAGGTGCTAAAAGGAAAATGAGTCCTCTATTGTTGCTGTGTGATAGTTGCTAGAAGGTTCATACTCAATATGCAAAAGGAAAGATAAGTTACAAAAAACAGTATGAGAATTAGAATAAAACAACCTAGATTCACCTTTAATTTCCATCAAGCAACACATAGTATGAGAGTGATATGCAAGTCATTTTATATGAAGCTTACCTCCATTCTAGCACATGGATTCAAAGAGAAACATGTAATGGGTTCATCATTCATGTAGTTTGAGCAACAACACAATCCCTAGGTCAAAATATATCCACATAAATGTCGATCTAAGCAGGCTTTGGTTATTCAATGGAGTATGGCCCTACACTCATGCAAGTTTATAAAGGACAGTCATACCCTAACAAAAAATTTGAGCCTCTAACATCAAAGCAAGAGAATAAGGCAGACCCACACAACCTCAAACAAATTTGAAGTGAAACCACACAATGAGATGGAAACAAATTCAAGCTTAGGGTAAATACATGTTGAGGAGAGAGCTTTAATCTTCTTTGTTTGATCAAAATGGAGGGCTGAGATTACTTCACAAAAAACAAATCACCCTCAAACCGATGTTTACATCAAGCATAAATGTGATGTATCTTTGGCAAGTAGTTGTTGAATTTTTAATGGTTATATCATATCTTAAAACATTTAGCATCATAACAGCATAACCATAAGACAAAAGATCACTTAAAGATAGACAAGCACAACCACACAAAAAGAACACAAAGATTTATCCTGGGAAAACCCTAATGGGAAAAACCCAACAAAATCTTCCTCAATATAGATGCCCAAAAATATAAAAGGTAAAACCCAAAAAGACTGCTCCTCCTTCTCCAGCTACAGCTCTTTCTCTCTCTCTCTCTCTTATGCGCTACACAAGTGAGTGTGTGTGTCTCAAATGTGGAGCACTGTAGAGGGGGACACTTACCTCCTAAATGTCATCATGTAATTATATAGTTTAAAGGATAAATAGATATTAACAAATGAGTAGTTGGATAGGGTACAAACGCTCCAACCTATATCATAATGTATAAATAATTACCAAAGATAATACAACAGTGGATTGGACGTCCCTTCCCAAAGTACTTGTCTTTGATGGTTGTGTATGAGCTTAATGTATGTGAAAAACTAGCTTTCAACATCTGGCGTCGTTGCCTCCTCTGTCCGGTATGGGTGACAATAGCAGCGGCTGGAGGTGGTCGAACCTGAAGGAGAAGATGTCATGACGATGAAAATACTACTCGTGCGTTCATGAATCTGAAAGGAGAAGCTTAAATACTGTTATGGAAAAGGAAGGCCTACTATTGATGCTGAATGAAAGATTGAGGAAGGCATACTATTGATGCTGCATGAAAGATTGAGGAAGGGTGATTTTTCTGTGCATTGGGCTGTTGGATTGTGTAAATGAAAATCACATATCTTCGGCTACTGTATCAGCAGAATCCTGAGTATTGCTGAGTATCATGAGAATCCTGCCACTTCGTATCTCACGATGGGGCCACCAGTGTTTAAACATGCGGTATTTTCTGCATCAAATCAATCCTATGCAATTTATGCACAATCCGATGGGTACAGCAGCTGACCGAAGAAATATTGATAGTTTAGGTAGTATGATAAATATTGACAATTTAGGTAGTATGAAGAAAGCGATCTCATCCAATCAAATATTGATTCAATTAAGGGGAAGTATGCCTATACGTATTTGGCTCTTTCTTTCCTTGTGGAATGGTGCCTGCAAAACTAGCCACCATATTTGGTTTCTTCTGGACAGCTACCGCAACTTCTGCGGTAGATAGAAACTGGAAATCTGAGCATGCTACATTTTATGGTGCCAACGATGCCTTGGGAACAATGGGTGGTGTGTGCAGATACAGATAGTTGATGAATTCCATATGAAGTTGTCGACCAACCCGAAGCTTTGGTGAATGTTCTAGTGATGGATAATTGTTAATCGATCTTCAACGTCAATAGTCGCCAGCATTGGACAAGTCTACAAGTCTCAAAATATCTTTCCTTAGCTGCCATCGATCAATAACATGTCTGTGAGACTCAACCAGAACCATCGACCTATCAACTAACTGAATTAATCGCTCATCGAATGGTGTAATCTGTCACTGATCTATAATCCAGTGTGATTGGTGAGGCCAGTTTCTTCTACATCAATTTCTTGGAAGGGATCCTGCAAGAGTCAACAAACAAACCCTACCAACATTGATATTTTATGGTCTATATTGTGTTTCATAAATAGTATATTCCATATTAATTATGATTATGTCCACAGGAATTTAATTATGGTCCATAAATTATATGTATGGAATGTATTTAACTATGTTTGATAGGATTTTGGCTGATTTGATTTGCAAGTCTAGTCGATGTACAAAAAGTAAAATTATAGTGGTATGTCCTTAATGCATATAATAAGTGAGTCTTATGTAAAATGGTTATGTCGATAAAGTTATAAGTAAGATCAATGGAGTGATAAGTATGTAGTTGGATACTTAACTTTGGTTGGCTTATCAATATTCAATTTTGATGCTAAGTCACTTGTGAAGATCGAGTCATTAGATTTGAAGTAACTATATTTTAATTTTGAAGTCAAGAGGGGGTTAAACGTGAGTCTCTTGTGAGGCAGGCGATCCCCTCCATATATGTAAATCAAGTCGATCTCTAGTTGACTTAGTAAAACATGTTGAGTCAAGTCAAGACAGTCAGTCAACCATGATCAATAGCAGTCGGCATCGACTACAAGCAATGAAAACTTTACAAAATTGTAGGAAATTTAAACTATGAGGGAAAAAAGAAGTGGCGAAGATGGTATTCAAGCAAATATCATTCACCTACACAGCAAAGTGCTCTAATGAGACACGATGACAATGTACCCCCCATTATCAAAATGCTGAAATTGTTCCTAGGTTGTGACCTCGGAAAGCCAGAAGATAGAGAAATGGCATAGAAAGTCGAAGAGACAAAAGGCCCGCATGCCTGAACCAATGGAGATGTCGGTCAGATGAGCCAAGGTGAGGCTTTAAACCAAAATACCTCGTTGTGGAAGAATATGGTTGCCCATATTTGTGAGAAGATGAGACTTCGATGGACTACTATCAGATTGAAGACGGAGGCAAAAGAGTAACCAGTCACAGTAGAACCTTGTACACGTGTGTTTTTCTATCAAGCTGGCGGCTGTTGCGGCTGAGTTACGTATGGAGACTGGTATGCATGATTGATTCACAGTGAGGACTACTTCAATAGTAGCAGAGACCCAGGAGGTTGATGCATATCTTTTTGTTCTCTTTGGGACAAAGAAACGTTTTGTTTGTGGGGGAGATGTAGAGGGGTTCACTTACCTCCTAAATGTCATCATGTAATTATATAGTTTAAAGGATAAATAGATATTAACAAATGAGTAGTTGGAGTAGGTACAACCGCTCCAACCTATGTCATAATGTATAAATAATTACCAAAGATAATACAACAGCAGATTGGACATCCCTTCCCAAAGTACTTGTTTTTTATGGCTGTGTATGAGCTTAATGTATGCTTAATGTATGTGAAAACCTAGCTTTCAAAAAGCTCCATACCTCTATTTATATTCTTCCATTCACTTAATATTATACTCGGTTAAGTGGGCTTGAGTAATCCTAATTTAGTTATGTAGGCTCGAGTAACCACAACTGGGGTACTAATGACCTGACTTACAACGGAGGGGACTTCCTCATGACTTTTAGTAATTCTTCGAATAGGAACATCGAGGTACAAAGTAATACAAGTAATTATCCCGATAGGAACATTGGGTACCACAAAATATATTTAGAATATTCTTCAAAGTTACAATAATTCAACACTCCCCCTTAACGAGAACGGTATTTTACAACAACATCAACAACAAAAATAGTAGGAGAAGGAGGGAATCATCAACATCATCATTAGGGTGACACATCTATAAATCATTGGAAGCTTTTCAACTTCTTCAACATATAGTCTTCATCTTTATACTTCAGCAGCAGCAACACTTTGACCGCTTGATCGACAGCATCATCATCATCATTTTAATCTTTTCAATAAAAAATCATCATCATCAACAATACTTTGAGCAACATCATCAGCAATACTTTGATCTCTCGATCAGCAACATCATCATCGTCAGCAACATCATCATCAACACTTTGATCTCTTTATCAGCAACATCATAATAAATACTTTTATCTTTCGATCAAACGTCATCAGCTTTGATCTTTTGATCAGACACCATCATTATCGTCATCAGCGATACTTTGATCTTTTGATCAATAACAACATCATCATTATTTTGACTTTTCGATCAGCAACATCATCATCATCATCATCACCAATAATTTGATTTTTCGATCAACAATATCATCATCATCATACTGAACTTTCGATCAGCATCATCATATTTTGAACTTTCGATCAGCAACATCATCATCATCACATTCTGATATTTCGATCAGCAATCATCATCATCATCATACTTTTCTCTTTCAATTAGCAACATCATCATCATCACATTCTGATTTTTTGATCAACAATCATCATCATCATCATACTTTGGTCTTTCGATCAACAACATCATCATCGTCACATTCTAATCTTTCGATCAGTAACATCATCATCATCACACTCTGATATTTCGATCAGGAACATCATCATCATCAGCAACAACTTGCAATCCACAATACGATGAAGAAAGTCTTCAGATCAGTTTTGGACTAAAAGTCTAGGGATGATGCAATCCCACCACATTCTCGACAACCGAAGTCACTGGATTCAATTATGGGATAATAACTCCCCATCACTTTAGGACTAAGTCCAAGGATGATGCAATCCTACCACGTTCTCGAGTACCGAAGTTACCAGATCCGTTCTAAACCGAAGTTCAAGGATGATACAATCCTACCACGTTCTCAAGTACCGAATTCACTGGATTCATTCTGAACCGAAGTTCAAGGATGATACAATCCTACCATGTTCTCGAGGACCAAAGTCACTGGATACATTTTGAACTGAATTTCAAGGATGATACAATCCTACCACATTCTCGAGTACTGAAGTCATCGGATCCATTCTGAACCAAATTTCAAGGATGATACAATCCTACCGCATTCTCGAGGACCGAAGCCACCGAATCTGTTATGAACCGAAGTTCAGGGATGATACAATCCTACCACATTCTCGAGGACTGAAGTCACCGAATCCATTCTGGACAGATGTCCCAAGATGATACAATCCCACTGCAACATCACTGCTCCCCCTTTCAAGGAAGGTCTTTTCGAACAACACCAATCTTGTCTCGAAAGTGTTTGAACTTTACCTTAGACAGAGGTTTCATCAACACATCAGTGTTGAATCATTATCTTGTAGCATCATCATCTGAACAATCATTATCTACATCTTCAATATGTGAATATTGAACTATCATCATCTGTATCTCCAGTATGTGAATACTAAAAGCGTCATCATCTATATCTTCAGTATATAAATACTGAAAGCATCATCATCTCTATATTCAGTATATAAATACTGAAAGCACCATCATTTGTATCTTTGGTATGGGAATACTGAAACATCATCATCTGTATCTTATCTCGTATGTAGAAATACAAGATTTCTATGTGCTTCGATGGAACACTTGGTTCTCTGTCATCTTTATACAACTTTGGTTATCACATAAAATCTTAGTAGTATCTATCTCCAAATCAAAGAGACTTGCCATCAGCTTCTCAAGCCATATGGATTCACAACTAGCAAAGCAAGCTGCTATGTATTCTGATTCCACCATGCTAAGAGCAATACTGGACTATTTCCTCCTAAACCATGAAATCATAGCAGACCCCAGACAAAAGCATCCACCTGAAGTGCTTTTACTATCTGAGACCCTTCCGGCCCAATCTGCATCTGTATAGCCATACAATCTATAATCATGGCTTCCATCATAGTATAGAACAAAGTCTATAGTCCCTTTCAGATATCTCATCACATGTTTTGCAGCTATTAGGTGAACACGTCTAGGTTGAACTAGATAAGGTGTTCACAACAAGATAAATGTATGGTCTGGTATTTGTTAGATACATCAATGACCCAATAATCTGTCTGTATTGAGTCACATCCACTAACTCTAACGAGTCATAAGATAACAACTTCATGTTGGAATCCATGGGTGTGAACATGGCTTTACATTCCAACATATCAAATCTTTTCAAAATTTCCACTGCATAAAAGTAGATCATACACATATAGTAACAGTATGCCAAGTTCATCTTATATAACCTTGAAGTAAAGGTTATGGTTAGCTTTACTCTTGGTAAATCCCAAGCTCGTCAAGAAACTATATATCCTTCCATACCAGGCTCTAGGAGCTTGCTTCAGGCCATACATGGCCTTCTTCAACTTGCATACGTGAGTCCATCTATCTTCAACTTCAAATCCTTGTGAATATTTGATGTAAAACTCTTCCTCAATCATACCATTAAGGAAGGCTTGTCTTTACATCCATCTGGTGTATATCCCACTTCATCATGGAAGCAAGCACCATGATAGTTCTGAAGGAAGTGTACCTTGCTTCCTAGAGCAAGTGTCTCTTCAGAATCAATTCCCTCTTTCTGAGAGAAACCTCTAGCCACATGTATTTCCTTACTTCTATCAACAACATATTTTATATTGCAAATCCATTTGGAATATACCACATTCTTTCTTTCTGGTTTGAGTACTATATCCCAAATCTCATTCTAGTATTCTTTCATCATAGCATCTTCCATGAGTTCGTCTTTTCAGGTCATCAACATATCCTAGTCTTCCATATTCAACCTTGAAGGTTGGAACCCACTTTACTCTTGGTAAAGTATCGATCCATCAAAAAGATTTCCATCATGTCGTGCCATGTCGAACTCAAAGATCTTTTGTAGTCACTCCCCCTGAAGCAGAGCATCATATTCCTTCTTCATTCTGTATAGGTGGTTCTCTACTTGATATATACTTCTAGTGGGTATGGTCAATAAATTATGTCATGTCATAGTCTATTATTTCTGAGGCAAACCACGAACCTTTCTTTGCACACTTTTTCTAGTAGATCCATATGGAAGATACTACGGACTTCCCTTTAGTTCTCGAAACCATATCATAGACATCATTCCCCATGAACAACTGTTACTCTTTGATCATAGCTTCTTCCATAGCTCGAAACATTAGCATCAATGACGTCACCCAACTGTGTTACACAACTAGAGTGTGTCCGAGGCCTCTTACTTTGGTTTGGAAGTCTCGCTGTTATGGATGATTTTACCACACATGGTTGATCACACTTTTATGGCCTTCCCTGTCCCTCTACAGACTCTTTGGACCCCATGGACCATTTTTGTACCTTTGATGTTTCCAAGATCATCCCTAAAAACAATCATTATTGTCTATACGCGACTTTTAATCCCTTTCTCACGTATATACACATATATTACCCCTAAACCCGCATACATTAGGATGTGTGCAAAAGGCCAAATGTTTTTGGAGTTTTTCTTGATGTGGATCCAAGTCACTTGTCTCTTGGCCTTCCATATCCCTCGAGATCGCTCGGATTTGACCTTCCATTACCCCATTGAATCACTATATAAGGAACCCTTTGGATACATTGAAGAGGAGTAATTGAAGAGAAAGAAAACTATATTCCATTGTTGTCGTAGCTTGCTTATACTTGAGTCTGCATCCCTTTGTCCCTTGGAGCACTTTGTGTTCTTCCCAAGCTTTCCTTTGCTTGTGATCTTGCTATCGAGAGATAGAGGATTGAGGTGGTGGAGGCCCAGGTAGAGGACTCAGTTTCTCCGCTTCGTAGATGTGCCGACAGAGGTTGTCACTTATGTAATCTCTGATTTACTTAATATAAATATCTTTTTCTATCCAATGATGTGCATTTAAATGAATATTGAATCCATGGATGTTTTTAATTTCTTATGTATCATTGATTATATATGCTAGAGTAGGCCCAACACTATATTATATAGCATGCTTTCCTTGTTTACTGTTGTTGAGAGTAAATTGCTAACGCAAGTTGGATTGGAAAAATCTCAATGGGGATCTACTATAACCATCCGGAATAAGGTATGTTTCGAGATATTTTAGTGTTAGATGTTGTATTTCTCTTGCATATGGGGAAGGGATTGATTTCTATGGTTTCTATTTCTGTTGTGGTACACCCTAAGCCATACGAAATTTTCTCTGTAACACTCGCCATTCTTTTCTTCATCTTGAGTTATATCTCATACCCATGGTGGTCTTCATCCTTCGAGGTGGATCTACCGCTCTCTGAAGCTATTTCTTCTGTCACGGTGTCTCTAACCCTGGGAGCTTCAAATTCATGTTTAATGGAGTGAATCTTGAATTGTCATCACTTGTTCTTCGGAACAAGTCTCATCCTTCTTTTCTTATAGACGGTTGTATAGGACCTTTCCTACAATTCAAATGCACCAGTTTCATGGTTAGAATCATTTCATAGAGCATATGAATAACAACAAATTCTTATGCATCATGCAACTATTTAGCCAATATGACATCATTGATATTGTGCACTAATCCAATATGTCATAGGTTTCATTCTAGATAAGTAGCAATGGAGATTTGTATAGCACCATGAGCTACTTACCCATCACATGCATGTCATTAATGCAAACATTATATCACACATAATACATCAACTAAATATAAAATGATATCATGAAATGACAATTGAATACTTATCTTTTATTTGTTTCATGGGTAGACTCCTTCTTGATCCTTCTACTTCATCATCTTCTTCATTCATGACATCATCATTTCTTATCCAAATGATAAGATGGATAAGAGGTTCTTCAAGAATTGAGTTCTTCATATTCCTCATCACTTGAGGGATCTTCTTTGAACCGTGAGCGTTTGATCTTCAGTTGCTCCCATCTTCTCTTCTCTTATTATGAGTCAAGTTTCTACTTGTGTAATTCTTTAGCCTCATCTCCCTTTGGAACTGGAACCTCTCCGATTATGTAGGTGTCCAATTTATTTTCTTTAAGAACCAGTGTAATCCTATGCTTCCATGCATGGATGTTTTCAATTTCACCAATATTGTCATCAAGCTGAGGTGCTAGTTCATTTTGAAATGAGAACCTCGAATGTAAATGGCAAAAGATTAGATCTTACCGATTTAATATGATCGTTCTAGTTCCAGATCTGGCTGATCTAGGGTTTTTCAGAGAAAACCTAATTTTATAAACTTTGAATATTTCAGATTTGATTGGATAGAAAGATGTGCCCCCTGAAGGCGAGCTGAGCAGCATGTTCATTTTCCCAAAACTGTGATTAGAATTGCAAAATATTTGATGCCCTAATTTTCTTCCGTTTCTTCTACAACATTCCTGATATTGTTTCTGAGATATCTCTGAAATTACTACTCCTCTGTGTTTGAAATTTCTTACTGAGGTATCCTCATCTATCCTCTATCCAACACCGTAGGTGTGAGCTGAATTGGTTTCACCACTTGGTACTTATGCACGTTTTCCCAAGGTGGATCATTTCAGGATTGTTCCAAAGAGCTAACTTTTATAGACTTCCATGTGTCACTGTTTCATCTTCAGGGTATAAAATTATTACCATAGAAAGTGTAGTCCATTCCCTTTTTGAAAAATCTTGCAAAATTTCATTTGGATCTTTGTAGCCCGAGATATAGCAATTCTCCCCAGGTGTCATGTTTAGGGATGAATCCTAGGAGAGGCTAGAACCCTAACTTGGAGGAATCAGATCTCCTAGAATGTAGAAAAACTGAGTATGAAACTTGGATACAATGTACATCAAGAACTTATCTTCTACCCGTGAAATTTTAGGCACTTGAGCCTTCTCCAATATTGAGATATAGCGAATCTAACAAAACTACCAGTTTCAGTATTTTAGGGTTTCTTAGGCCTGAGGTCAAACTAGGGTTTGACTTTCCCGGAGTTTCACCAACCAAAAATCTTGAACCTGGTCTCTAAACTTTGATTTTGATGAGGAGAGTAATCCTATGCCAGGCTCACTCAAAAATTCCTCTTTTGTAAAAAGCCCTAATTTCCCACAGCAAAAACTGAAAATGCCTGGAATCAAATTCTGCTTCAACAGAAAGATGTGCCCTTCAATGGAGAGTCAGCCTATCCTTCTTTTATTGATGGTTTATAGATAGAGACCCAAAAAAAGTAAGAATCCCTAGCTTTTGTAGCTGCACAGTGTCTTCTTTCAGGGTGGCTCTGATACCATGTTGAATTTTTAATTGTTATATCAGATCTTAAAACATTTAGCATCATAACAGCATAACCATAACCCAAAAGATCACTGAAAGATAGACAAGCTCAACCACACAAAAAGAACACAAATATTTATCCTGTGAAAACCCTAATGGGAAAAACCTAGCAAACTCTTCCTCAATATAGATGCCCAAAAAGATAAAAGGTAAAACCTAAAAAGTGAGTGTGTGTGTCTCAAATGAGGAGCGTGACACCTCTATTGATATTCTTCCGTTCACTTAATATTAGACTCGGTTATGTAGGCTTGAGTAACCATGACTGGGGTACTAATGACCTGACTTACAACGGAGGGGACTTCCTCATGACTTTTGGTAATTCTCCCGATAGGAACATTGGGGTACAAATTAATACAAGTAATTCTTTCGATAGGAACATTGGGGACCACAAAATATATTTAGAATATTCTTCGAAGTTACAATAATTCAACAGTAGCACGCCCGTATCCAATGTCACGATTTAAGTGAAATAACTAACCACCATTCACAAATAATTTCCCTATGTATGAATCAATGGTAATAACAAAACAAATTGCCAATACGATGAGTGACCAACCAAATATTTTCCAACTAACATCCAAGTTTTTGCAATATGGATAGTTGGAATTGTTATTATTCCTCATTCATAATAAAGGCTAGGCAATGAATTTTGATTCTTTCCTTTAGCTCTTCATGGGAAACAAATTATGTGGATCATGAGCTATTAGAGTCCACCATATGGCTATAGCGTAAAATCTTTGATACATACACCATTCAAATAACTAAACTTTGTTTGCAGGCATGTTGTATTACCATGGACTGGAAGCAAGGACCCTCATCATATAAAAACGTTGTAAACCAATAATGTTATTACCATTGCTTGCATATTTATATTTAACATAAATTATAACAGATGCCTTGTAACTAGTCTTAAAAGAATCATAGTTTTATAACCATGACAAATTTAATCATCATAAGATTTTAAACATGGATCCATCACAAAACATCATCGTCATCATATGAAAGCAGAGAAAACTGAAACCAACAAGAACACAACATCATAATGAATAGAAATATAAAAATAGAATCATTTTCATCACCATAGTGCACATTAGGAGGCGAACCCTATAGTATCCTATTAAGATATTTTGGAAAAGCAATGAACCTTGGTGAGGTCCAACAACTCTAAGGTAATCATTCCTCACAAAAAATTGAGTTTGGAATTATGGATTGTTGCAACACTTTACGAGTGGATCTATGTTGGCCAAAAAATGGGTAAACAACTTCTATTGCAGTGAGCCTATGCTTAACTACACTACTATTATTTTTGGTAGTTTCATTGATTTAACAGAATTAAAAACACACCATTTTAGTTATTTCACCACTACGATATAAGAATGAACTACAATATCAAAGGTGCACAATGAAACACAATATTTACCTTAGCAAACCCAATGCGGGAAAACCCAACAAGAAATGAAGGACGATGTTTTTCATATTCTAGAAATTATCAACTAGATTTGAACGTAACTATAACTGTCTCTGACTTTTCCTAGCCAATGCTTTATTTGTTGCCTTTTTATTCCCCCTCCTCTGGTGCCTTCTCTCCCATGCCCACTTCGAGTGATGCCTTCCCTTCGTCAACTGTCTTTACTTCTGATTGATCTTCGAATCTGTAGAATTGGATAAGCGGTCTTATAATCTCAAGCAACTAGAACTAGATTTGTAACAACGTGAGGTGGTGTTGCTATTGAAATTGGTACTGCTTTCACTGGGTTCAAACTGATTAAACAACTATGGGTGGAATGTGATTTCCCATTGCATTCAGTTAATAGCCAAATTTATGGACTTCATGGGGTTCGCAAGCTAAGCCTCCTTTCAATATTTGGGCATGCCATAAATTTCTTTAAATTCTCCACAACATTCTGATTGGTGGCATATTTTGGAAAGAATAAATAATATTGAAGGATGATGTTTTTCATGTTCTAAAAATGGATATTACAATAGAAATTAAAAGGAGGATTCTAATTGTTCTTATCCCTTTCCTGCAAATTGTCTAGGAAAAACTTTCTATTGTAATAAGGAACGACCACATGCAATACTTTCAGTGGCATGATACACCCTAATACTAAATGAACATATTAGCATGCATACTTCCAAAATTGTGTGCACACTACCAAACTTATTTGTGGAACCTTAAAACTTGTTATATTGTATAACAAAAGCATAAGGAACAATATTTTAAGGCCTAAAATTATTATAAACAGACTCGGGCTTGAATGGTATTTCCCAGCAATCTCTTTCAAATTAATTAAGTCATAGAGGGCATAACTTATCATCATAGTATTATTCATCCTTGTTCACATATAGATAGATTGCTTGTTCCTTCTATTGAATGAGTAGATTTTGATGCTCCTTATAAACCTACAAGTCTTTCCTTCAAATTATTTTCCATCCCTGAAAATTAAATGTTTCACCTTCTACATTACCCCATTGATCTACATGGTATCCCATGAAAACCTGAAGGTGGTGCAAAATCGAGACTTCAAACCTTCCCAAACCTTGGTCTATCAATGAGTTTCCTATGGATATACGAGGCCTTTTTCAGCGGGCCTAATGTACGCACAAACTTATGAATCTATTCCTTAAATAGAATTCCTTCTATGGTATAAGCTACTTCAGATAGATCCACCTATTCTACCTGATCAATTTCTGTAGTAAACAAAGAGTTACTCTCTACAGAGTATTTCTTTGCAACTCCCTTTTGACTAGTTTGTTGTTCCCATAGATCCTATTCTTCCAACAACAATAACCTTGATTGTAAATCGAATGCAACCTCCTCCCAAGTCTCTAAGGCGTCTTGATATCTTTCCCACTATTGCATCAGATTGGCTTTTCATTTTGCATCCAATGTATCAGTGTGTTTCTCAGGATTCACTTGATAAATAATTACCTAAATTAACTTTCCGACAATATCTTTGATTCCATCGAGCTTTGTGCATATCCATATAACATATCTTACCATGACACATCAGCAGAAAGATTGGTTATAATATTTGTGTTTCCAGCGATTCATTGCTTCTTCTAAGTTCATGTCAAATGAGACAACATTGTGCCAACTAAACTCCCCATCTATCGGAGGGTTTTATAGTCGTCATGCTACCTAGATGTCATATTGTACAACTAATAAACCACACTACTTGCTAAATCCTCCTCTACTAGTTCTACAAATCTTTATCCCTATGTAGGGTCCAAATGTCAAACAATGCGTATATCCTCAACTTAAAAATATATATACCTATGCTTCAAGTTGAATACTATGCCATTTAAAAGGCCCAATCTATATCCAACAATGTGGGATAACGGTCCTTCTCATCCAGAATGTCTATGAATTTCAAATCTATAGATGTTTCCATCCATCTATACGAACTTCCACCCCTCCTAAGTCGAAAATAAGGAATATTCTGGACTGGTTCGTTAGGCATAACTTAATGGGCGAGTAAACCAACATCAATTGTCCCATAAATTACCAAAATCTATTTGGTATAATATTCACATAAAAACTCCAGCTATAGCCTCTTATTTTTTTTGGATGGACGAACAGGAACATGCATGCCTTTCCCACTCACCTCCATAGTCGATCTTCGACTGGATCTACCGCTTGTGAAACCACTTCGGTTGCTACTGCATTCCAATATCGATCTGCCACTGGTGAATCTACATATGACATTGCTTCATTTGCATCCAGATTTTCCTATACCTAAAGCATGGTACCTACACAAATAAACCTGTAGGTAGAAACATAGGTGGGAAAAATTGAATCCCCCATTACAAGTTATAGCTGACCTTTTCTCAATCCCTCATGCCCTGGAATAATGAGGTCCTCCATTCATTTAGCTCCCGTTGTGGGTGCGAATAGATAAATAAGGAGAAAATAGAGCAAGCTAAAAAGACAGACAGGAAAGGAGAAAGGATGGATGGCTTACAGGAAGGGTTAATTAAGTAAGTAGACGGGGTCGAATACAGGGTCGCAGTAGAAGTTTAAACTGTTACAATACTAGACTGCATTATTTTTCTCTGCATCTTCACTTGTCGATCATCTCTTCCTAACACAATCAGTAAATTGGGATGAGCGGGAGGCCAGTTCACTTCACGATAATGGCCTTCCAAAACATATTTAACCGCAACATTTCACCTTCGGAATTTGATGGATCATATCCTATAGATCCATAGCCTACAACACCAAGAGAGGATACAATAACTGTAGACCCAACAACACCAAGATCAAAGCTAGGAGATCATCCAATTGTTTTATATCCTCCAGGCATAGTTCCATTTCCAAATCTAGATACATAAGCAAAAAAGGCATATCCAATAGTAGTTGATCAGGAAAATATCTCGTCACAATGGAATAAACTCACAAAGGATCATTGATATGGAACAATGCATGGCAGAACAGAGGTTTGGTCCAGAACAGCTGCTTCTGGGAGATCATATCAGGCAGGACAACGTTATTTTCGGAAGACTCCTAGCCACAAAAACCAAAACTTAAGCTTCATGAATCCTTAATATGCCTAGCATCTTTCCCATGGTATTTGCCAATGCATGCAGAACGGACCAAACCTCTAGATGGAAAGGGTTATTTTCACTAGGGAGGGGAAGCTATTTATGTTTAGTCTCCAGTTATTCCCTGAAAGAAACAACCCCACCAACAATCCATCGAAAAACCCCTCTTTGTTTTCATCTATATGAAAGATAATGTCAGTCATGCAATTTCATGGGTTAAACTTGATAACAATAGTAGATATATACATATCCTGTACTCAAGACCAAAGCCTCCCTCTCCAAGTTTCTTGTTTTCAGCAAAATTATCAGTTGCTTCTATGAGTGCTTCTAAGGTGAAGAGCATGTGTTCCTGCTTCAGTAGCGTCGATTCTGGATCATTTTCTTATGCTTCTGTGTAAACAAAAATTGGTGAATAAGAATCTAATAAGACTGACTCCAATCTATCATGTTTTATTGCATGAAAATTAAAACATGCTATAAAACTCCAAGCCAAATTTCATACCTCCATACAAAAAAAGGTTATGGAGATGTACTCCTCCAACTAACCTATCGTTCCAGTATTGAATAACCCTATTGTGGAGAATGTCTAGGATCCATGATCTCTCATTAATGATAAATTATGGATCGCTTGGATTACTTTTGATGGAGAATCCACTCCTCCCTATCCCACAATTTTGTTGGGTTTGGCATGTGATTCGTGATTTCCAAATGAACGACCTGCACCTCAAAACCCTTGGGCTAGCAAGGAAGGGTGGAAAATATGTCTAGTGCATGAACATGAAGCATCTTCCTTCCCACCAATATTTCATTTATTTACAACTTATATTGATTTTTTTAAGGAAGAAAACCAAGCATGGTGGAATTTGATGGCCACACCGTTGAACTAAAAACTTGGTTACTTAGAAATATTTTTTAAAAAGCAAAGCTCTTAGTTAATTTAAGAATAAATTAGGTGAAAAATACCTCAATCCAATTTATATAAATACATCTATTTATTTATAGTTATTACCGTTTTAATTTTTTTTTTAAAAGTAACTATTTAACTTTAAATTGTTTAGATTTTTTTAATAATGTTTTTATGTTATTTTTTTAAAATACAATGTATTTATATTGTTTATATATTAGAATTTAGGTTGAATAATAGATTGGTGTGAAATGGGAAACTAAAATATTACTAATTTATTGAATTTTTATTTTTAGTGTATTTATAACTTATTCTTTTTGTTAAGCATTTGCAAAATAAAAGGCAATTTAAACCTATTAAAGCCTATAAAATATAAGGAAATAGTATAAATAACAATTGAAGAATTGTTTAGATATATATTGCATAATGGTCATGAGATAGAAAAAATTAAGGAAAATCATTTGATTTGTCCCTTATGTAAGGGCACTAATGGATTATTCTTATATTGGATAAGGAAACAACCCAAGGAAGGGCAAAATCTACCATACCATGATGACATCTATGAATGAAAGATAATTGTCTAACATGATTATTAGTGGATATTTAATGATAGTGTCCATTATTAATGGACGTGTAATGAAATTTAAAAAAAAAATGTTTGGTAAGTCAATATAAGATTGTTTTCTCCTATAATCCAACGCATTTTCTACACTTATAGAAAAAAAATGCAGACCCCCTAGTGCACTTTATACATGTTTCAGTTGAAACATGATGATAGAAATCAAAATAATGGAATGATTAGGGTTAATACTCACAAATGTTATGAAAGAATGTTAGTGGACCTATGGGATAGTCATCTTCCCTGTCACAATTTAAAAATAATCTACAAATCTCCCCTCATATTGAAACAATTTTTTGACATATGTGTCCACGTCCATTTGTGAGCCAACCACTACACATATAGGTGTCAATGATAACCTATGATTTTTTTTATGAAGAAAAAGATTCCCATAAATAATGATCTCACCCAAACTATCATGCTACAATAACATTAATTTCCCATCACATCACCCACAAGGGTTAGATCAATTGATAATGAGTAATTGAGATGAGAAGATGGCCACGAATTCAAATCCCTTGTGGGCACTTGCTTTAAAAAAAAATGGCCTTCTCGTCATTATATCATTCCTACCTTCTCTCCAAATGGACAAATATTGCTCGGCAGTGTATGAAACACAACTAAATAAATGACATTGATCATTGCTTTTATTTAAAAAATGCTTAGCAAACAACAAAAAATGAAGATTACCCTTGTGAAATTCCAAGGGGATGTGAATTTTGAATGTCTACATTTCACATTATTCCAATCCCCAATGAAATTTAAAAATAAAGCATGGCATTGTCTTCACGTTACAAGGGTGTACTTATTTCACCTTCAAGTGCAATTGTTAAGATATTTTGTTTTTCATTATACTTTAAATATATAGAGTTTTAAGGGTACCCAAATAGACGGAAGGTCTTTTTTTCTTAGGGAGTTCACTACTTATTTTGACTCAATTTACATTTTTTTTATAAAAATGATTTAAAATAACATTTAACTATTACAATTTTGTATTATCCCTTATGGTACTTGGCACATCACGAGTTTGTTGATTTTGTACCTAAGAAAGTGTTCCCCCATGTGACTTTATCCTTAGTCACTTAAAAGGGGAAATAAAGTGACCCTTGCATTAAATGACTTAAGTTGAGCATTTAATGTGACTTTATAGATTAAGGTCACTTTTGATAAATTTAAGCGGGTGAGTAAAATTATTTTTTATGAGAATTAAATAGGAGCATTTATTCTCATCCCTAGATCTAATCTAATCTCAGCCATTGGATTAGATGTCCTCTCACCTACCTAGGGTTTTGGTCAAAAAGCAAGGGAAAGGAAAAAATGAATTCATTCTTGAGAGAAGAGTGAAGATTTGAGAGAGATGAAGAGAGAGGCATGATTTTTGAGGCATCGAGTTGAAGTTATTTCCAGTGGGCACGAATATCGAGGAGAAGAGGAGCAATATATGGGCATGGTTTTCGAGGTGAGAAGTCTGGCCCAATTTTCAAGAAAACGACATTAATTGCTTCCTTCCTGTACAGGTTTTACTGTACGTTTCCGTACAACACAAAAATCGAGGCACAAGTACAACACAGAAATCGAGGTGGTCCTGTACTGCACAGAAATCAAGGAAGAGATTTTTGGGCACTGAAATCGAGACAGTCTTACAACACAAAAATTGAGATATTTATTCCAGGTCATTTAGGACGTACAATAGCTATCATGCAGTCTGTATTGTGGCACATTTTTCGAGGCAGCTTTCAGTAAATTTTCTAAGATGGGTATTTCATGTTCGGCATGGAAAACAAGATAGAAAGTTCTCTTCTGGGTTGAGATAAGTTGGTTTTGAAATTTCTAAGTTTTTTGCTGTAAAATAATATTTTTCCTGAAAAATAAAATCACTACAATATTTGAACCCAAAATCCGACGACAGAATCTGACGTCGTCCGACATTTCGCACGGATGTGTCGAACAACAATCAATCATCAAAATGCTAGTAACAGAATATTTATAGAACCGTCGAATATCTGACATAAGTAAGTTCTATTTCCATCCTTGGTAGTGTCGGGGAACCGACACTAGAAGGGTTGGATTGTTGATGTCTGCGAAAGCAACACTGGCGGTTATCCGACACTGACGCGTCGGATATCCGACGGGGATCTGACACTACCAGGGCAATTTGTCGATGTCTGCGAAAGCAAAACTGGTGGTTATTCGACACTGATGCGTCGGATAGCCGACGGGCGGTTTATTAAAAAAAATATAATATATAATAAGAAATAGACTCGTTTTAATTTTGGACACTTAGTTCAATAAGGAGTTTTTTGTGAGTTGGGAGTAGGTCCGGTAGACATGGCAGACAACTCTGTTGACCCGTGGCAGCAAGAGCTCAACATCTTCTCATCACCGGAAATTACCGGTATACTGTCCCTGGACACAGTGTAGAACATGCTGGAAAATTTGGTAGCTAGAAGCGAGAGCAGGGTTCCGGTTTCTCCTCCAGATGAAGAGAGCAGGGTTCCGGTTTCTCCGCCAAATGAAGAGCTGCTAGGTGTGTTCGCAGCACGGCCATTGAACCCGACCTTAGGAGGAGGCTCGTACTCATTATTCCAACCTCAACCTCACAGCACAACTATAGCAACCATTTTCATCGAACTTCCCCAGGAGAAAGCACAAGGAACCCCAAACAAGTAAATCGATCCTTCAGTGTCATAGGGAGCATGCATAGGAGACGTCGCTGAACAATTGAACTCCAAAAAATGAAATATTCAGTGTTTAAATCCCTCTAGAAGATATTTTAAAGTAAATTGTGGATTCCGGTGCACCATGGAAGAAGCATGGGAGATGGACAGATTAACCCTAATCGGGAAAATCACAGGAAGAAACCCCACCCTGGGGAAAATGAAGGAATGGGCCAGGAAAAATTGGACAGGGCTTCAAGGTAAAGCCCCGGTTATTAATTCCCTTGCAAATGGATGGTTCAGCTTCCTATTCAGATGTAGAGAGGATGTACACCAAATACGCAGTAGAGTCTGGACATATGGGAAAACCCTGTTTTAGCAAAAGCAGTGGACCGCCTTGTTCGATGTGAAAACAAAGCAACTGGACACAATACCAGTCTGGGTTCACCTGCCAGGACTACCATTGGAATTCTGGAACCCGGCCTACCTTAGTGAAATCAGGAATGATCTGGGAACTTTCATTGAAGCGGACGTCTCGTTTCAGTAGACGGACATCAAAAAGGTAGCCAGGATCCTAATCTCTTTGAACATCAGAACCAATCTTCCTGAAGCCTTTAATTTTGTATGGAAAAACAAGCAAAAAAGACAGTTGTTGGACTATGAAGGGCTCCCGTTTCGATGCCGCAAATGTCATGAAAAAAGACAATTGGCAAGAGATTTCCCAAACTTTGTTCCCTCAACAACTGGAAGAAGGAATTGGGTTAGGCGAACAGAGGCCCTGAGCTCCAAAGAAAGTGATCCAAACATAGCTTCAGATGAAAATCCTCTCAATTCGGAGGGCACAGAACAACCATTGGATCAACTGGAAAGAGCAGGAGCAGTAGTAGTAGAAGGGCCTCCTCAACAGATGAAACAGCGTCAGATCGTGTCTCCCCCACCAGGTATGAACACTTATTCCCTTAGCAATCAATTGAATGATTTATCTTTGAATGAGGAAAATCTTTGCCTACCCCTATCACAAACAGTCCCCCTCCCCCAAAAAATGGCACCTCCTCCCCCGCTTTCAAAAGTACCTCCAATTCAAACCAGGCAGCCTCCCCTTCCACCATAAAAAATGACTCACCCACTCAGTCCTCCTCTATCTGTTTCCACCTTCGTTCAAGGGATGTTCTAATCCCTCAAAAACCAAAAATCCCTACAAAAGGACTAGGGGTAAATGCCAAGATCACATCCAAAGGGAAAGGGAGAGGAAGACCATCTCACCTCTCTACGGCCCAGAGCATGGCGCTTAGGGATCAGGTAAGTGGTAGACAAACAACCATTTTTGAGGCGCTTAGAGCAGTGCAAACCCCAGATGGGGTGCCCAAATGAAATTTTTCTCCCTAAACTGCAGGGGTCTGGTAAGCACCCAGAAAAAGCTTTCCCTAAAAAGGATGATGGAGATTCTATCACCAGAAGTCATTCTTCCACAAGAAACAATGGGTCTAGAGCTGGAAGTTGAAACTAGTTTAACATCAATTCTTCCGCAATACTCTTTCACAGCGCAAAGTGCCATCGACCACTCTGTGTTGAAATATCGTAACTTCGAAGAATATTCTATATGTATCTTTTGTGGTCCCCGATGGTCCTACCAGGAGAACCACTTGTATTATCTTGTACCTTGATGCTTCTAATCGGAAGAACTAATAAGAGTCATGAGGTTGTCCCCTCAAATTGTAAAGGTGGGTCATTAGCACCCCAGTGTGGTTACTTGAGCCTACATGTGTAACTCGAGCCTACATGATTAACTTGAGCCTACATGTCAGGTGAGTTAATTGAAGTGAACGGATGAATATAAATAGAGGTGTAGCTCTCCTCATTTGAGACACATACTCTCACTTGGGTAGCGTATTAGTGGAGAAGAGAAATAACTGGAGAAGGAGGAGGATCAGGCTTTGATCTCCTTGCTGGTTTTATCTTTTATCTTTTTAGGGCATCTATATTGAGGAAGCTTTTGCTGGGTTTTTCCCTTTAGTTTTTTATCTGGTGGATTATTCCTCTTAGAAGATCCAATATGGTACATGGTTCAGAAACGGCGGTTGAAGAAAATCGGACGGCGTAAACCCAAAGAAGCTGCGCAGATCGGACGTTGGAAGCTTTTTCCTTCCGCAACGACGAACGCAATCTTGATCGGACGACGGAGCGATCCGGCAGCCGCAACGGCGGAAGCTTTAACAAATCGAAAGTCGGAAGCTTTTCCCCTTCCGCAACGGCGAAAGCGTTAACGAATCGGAAGGTGGAATGCTTCCGGTAGCCGCAACAGTGGAAGCTTGACAGAACGGAAGACGGAGCGATCGGGAAGCCGCAACGACAGGCACAAACTTGATCGGAAGTCAAAAGCCTTCTTCCTTCCGCAACGTCGGGGCTCAAAATCCTTTTGGTATCCGCAACGCGGGAAGCTCGACGGGATCAGAAATAGAAGTGGTGCGCCATCCGCAACTGCGGAAATCAAAATGACGAAACATTCCGATTCAAATACTCAGCAATGCATTCGCGCGGGAGTTTTGCCATCATGGTTTTTGCAGTTTGGTACACAGTCTGGATGCAATGAAACCGATGGGGTGGTAACGCTTTCTTTTGGTTCTTTGGTTCAGTTAAGGAAAGGAACAACCTATTGGCATTTGAGAGCAGAAGGTGAACAGTCGCATTTCTTGGACGTTTTGGCCCTGTGTAACGGCCAAGATGAGTATTAAAGGAGGAATCCGTTTAGTGGAGGGGCAGTTCGAACGCAGTGGGAACGATTAGAGGAGTTTTTGGAGAACGGCAGTGCAGCGTTTCTCTGTGATGAGAAGCTTGGAGAGAGCATTTTGCTGTGAAAACTGTCCCTGTGATGTTCCTTTTTGAAGTCGACTATCCTCAGTTATAATTTGGCTTCTTGTGTCTGTTGAAGTCTAGTTTTGTATATTTCAGAGAGGAGTCTTAAAGACTTTATTTCCAGCATTCTATTTTACAGTTGCTGAAATTGTTTCCAGAACCATTTTGTACCATTTTAAGAGATTAATTGGATCGGTTCCTATTGGAGAGGGACCCGGAGACGTAGCCCAGTGGAGGGGGTGAACTCCATTATCAACTTCTGTGTGACTATGTTTCTATATTTTCTTCCTTGTATCTGTTTATCAGTGTTGTGGTTTTCATTCCTATTCTGAGCATTTAATTTCTGTTAATGATGTCCCATTAATTAACCTGTTGCACGCATTCTTTTACAACAAACTTTTAATGCACTAAAGTTGAGGTCCTACGGATCATATTTGGTATCAGAGCTGGTTGACTGTTGTGGAAGTTTGTGAATGCTTACTAGGTCCAGGTTAAAGCATGGTGAAGGAGAATTAGTTGAAGGAGATCCTGAGATTGGCTCCAGGAGAACATTCTCAAGAACCATGTCTTCTCCACGATGGGAAGAAGAAGGACATACCGAACGGGAAAAACCCGTCATTTCTGAAACTGAGTTTCTGGAGGCTTTTATGAGCATGAAAGCCATGATGGAAATTCTACTTGATGAGCGAGCAAAAAGGAAGAAGAAAGAAGAAGGATCTTCATCTGGAGGCTTTTATGAGCATGAAAGCCATGATGGAAATTCTACTCGATGAGCGAGCAAAAAGGAAGAAGAAAGAAGAAGGATCTTCATCCAGAGATGCAGAAGTGAAGCAGGAAGAAAAGGGTAAAGGAGTAGGAGGTGATGGTGATCCTCCTGATACTAAACAGAATTTTTCTTCTTCTCATAATGCAAGTCCTAATATGCCTTATTTCAAATTGGATGTAAAATTTGAATTACCTATTTATAATGGAGATGTAGATGCTGAAAAATTAGACAATTGGATCAGGCAGCTTGAAGTATATTGCAGGGTACAGGGCATTAATGATGACCCTTCTAGGATTCAATTGGCCACTTTGAGGATGAGTGGAATGGCTCTTACTTGGTGGGAGAGCAAGATTTAGCAAGATCTTCGAAAGAATGGTAAAATTATTTCAGTTTGGAATGAATTCATCGAAGTATTAAGAAAGCAATTTTATCCTTTAGGTCACATGCAGCAATTAACCATGAATTGGCAAATGTTTAGACAAGGTAAATGACAAAGCATTCAAGATTATACTCATGAATTCAGAAAGAGGGCTATTGCATTGAATTTTTCATTAGATACACAGGAAACTCTCCTTAAGTACATTGGTGGCATGCATTCTTATTTGAAGCATACTTTGTTAATGTTTAGTCCCAGTAATTTGGATGATGTATGTATTCAAGCTACCCATTTAGAAGCCAGGGGTAAGCATGCTAATGATACTTTTGTGAAGAAGTCATTTAAATTTGACAGCAAATCAAAAGGTAAAGATAAGGGGAAAAAGAAGATGGCTACTGTTAAGAAAGAGGGTGAAAATCCTACATGTTCGCATTGTCAGAAGGGACATGATGTCTCTAAGTGTTGGAAACTTCATCCGAAGTTAAGGCCAAAGAAGTATGGAGGAAACAAAGATAAAGGAAAAGCCAAAGCTACTGCAGCAGTTATTCAAGACTTGGGATCCGACTCAGGTGATGAAACAAAGGTTACAGCTATCGGAATCCAAGGTAAGGATAAAAGTATCTCACTTCCCATTGATGCACAATCCAATTCTAGTGCAAGTACAAGTCTGCCATCTACTTCTAAGCAAAATGATAAAGATAGAAGTGCACTGTTTCATGTTCATGTCATTGCAAATCACACAAAGATTGATACATTGTTTGATAGTGGTTCACAAGTAAATCTGATATCAGAAGAATTGGTTAAGAAATTGCATTTAGTTACTGTGCCTCATGAAAAGCCATATCCTCTAGGTTGGGTTACTAATGATACACGATTGCAAGTTACAAGGAAATGTGTAT
>LPNX010008683.1:57329-68971 GCA_001517045.1 Pseudotsuga menziesii | reverse complement strand
ATAATATCATATTAAAAATTTATATTGATTAATAATGGACACCATTCAAACTACTAAAATATACTACTAAAATATAATGACCATACATAAAGCGACAAAAAAGACTAAATTAGTGACCAATAAATGAGATTAATGACCAAAATTCGCAAATAAAATGACCAATAATTGAGAGATACACGACCAAACAATGAAATACAAATGACCAGAAAATGACCAAAATTCGCATATCAATGACCAAAAATCAGTTTTGGTGGCTAATTTATGGTCTTTTATTACGCGACCAAATTTAGTCATATTCTAGCTTGTCATGTGATCATTAATTTGGTCACAAATGTGGTCATATATTTGGTCATTGATTCAAATATATGACCAAATTAATGACCAAATATATGACCAAATTAATGACCAACCGACAAGCTATAAATGACCAAAATAAAAATGACCAATTTTGGTCATGTAATAAAAGACCGCAAATTAGCCACCAGCGATCGCCAAACCAAAAGTGGTCATTGATATGCGGATTTTGGTCATTTTTTTGGTCACTAATCTCTCATTTTCCACTAGTGCATGTCATGCTTGGCTATTTAAACAACCCAATATTATGCACAAACAACCAACAGAATCAAACAAAGATTCAAGCTATGCCCAAGAAGGTTTATGTTAAACAAATATCCGCCTTATAAGTGAATAAATGTATAAGAAAGGGTTGTAAATTTTTTGTAGTTAACATACAGGATGTAGAAGCTGAGAGAGAACAACAAATTGAGGATTTTTTGGTTCTCGTAGAATTCAAGGATGTATTTCTCGAGTAAATATCGGGACTACCACCCAATCGAGACTTAGATTTTTCCATATAATTGACACCAAGGTCAGTACCAGCTTCAAAATCCCCATACCACATGAGCACACCAGAGTTGGTGGAGATCAAGTTACAGTTACAGGAATTGATAGAGAAGGGTTATATCCAATATAGTGTGTCTCCTTGGGGAGAATCTATACTATTTGTAAAGAAAAAGGATGATACGATGCGAATGAGCATCAATTATCGACAACTCAACAAGATGACCATCAAGAACCGTTACCCACTCCCTAGGATCGATGAATTGTTTGATCAAGTTGGAGGAGAAAAGATATTTTCGAAGATCGACTTGTGATCTGGATGCCACTAGGTAAGGAGTCGTGATGAAGATATAAACAAAACTGATTTTAAGATTCGATACGACCATTATGAGTTTGTAGTAATTCCTTTTGGGCTAACTAATGCACCGACAAGTTTTATGTGCATGATGAACATATCTTTAGTGAATACCTGAATAAGTTTCTATTAGTCTTTATAGATGACATACTTATTTACTTGAAGAGTAAATAAGAACATGAGGAATGCCCTCGAATAGTACTAAGAGTGTTACGGGAACACCAACTTTACGCAAAGTTTAGAAAATGTAATTTTTACAAACCACAAATATAATACCTAGATAACATCATTTCCAAGAAAGGGATAGCCGTCGACCTATAAAATATTAAAGCCATCGAAGAATGGCCTACCCCTATTTGTGTCATAAACATTAGGTAATTTTTGGGAATAGCAGGTTACTATCAAAATTTCATTGAGAACTTTTCAAGGATTGCTTGTCCCATGACCACCTTACAAAAGAAGGAAAACAACTTCTTGTGGATGACCAAGTGTGCAGAAAGCTTCCAGAATCTTAAACAACTCTTGACTATTGTACCTATACTACGAATTACGGATCTTGATGGAGATTTCGTTGTTTGCACAGATGCAAGCGAGGAAGGGTTTAGTGGAGTACTCATGCAAAATGACTACGCAATATGTTACAAATCATAGAAATTAAAAGAAAATGAACAAAACTATTCCACACACGATCTTGAGCTAGCGGCCATTATCCACACCTTGAAGATGTGGAGGCACTACCTCATGGGAAAGAAATTTCTCCTAAAGACAAATAAAATGAGCCTGAAGTATTTGTTTGACTAGATAGATCTAAATGGCAGGTAGGCCTGATGGTTGTCCTTCCTTAGCGAGTACCACTTCGAATTAAAGAACCTAAAGGGAAAGCAAAACAAAATTGTCGATGCTTTAACTCGACAAGCACATATGTTATATGAGGTAACTTTGAGCTAAACCCATTTGGATTTGCAGGATAGGATTAGAACGACACGTGGATTTGAACGTTTCTATGTTGAAGTCCTTGAAAATATTCATGAAGATAGGTTATTCCAACAAAAGAAAGAATATAAGGTAGATGAGATAGGACTCTTGTGGTCTAAAGAGAGACTATATGTCCCGAAGGAAGGAGATGTTGGGTCCAACATTCTAACATAATTCCATTGAAATCCTTACTTGAGGGACCTAGGATATCAAAATATGGTATCGTTAGTAAAGAAACAATTTTTCATCACAAAATTCCAAGAGTGTTAGTTGGTCAAAGCTGAGCACCAACATCCTTCAAGGTTACTACACCTGTTATCCATTCCGAACTGGAAATGGGAGGTTATCAGTATGGGTTTCATTATGGGTTTGCCAAAGGTTTCATGACGGGTTTTCCAAAAAGCAAGAAGTAGAATGATTCCATCTTTGTAGTGGTCGATAAGTTGTCTAAAGTGGCACACTATGTTCCAGTTAAGTCAACATATAAAGCAGTTCACATTGCTGACATATTCCTAAAGGAGATATTTCGATTGCATGGGATACCCAAGAAAATCATCTTGGATTGAGATACAAAGTTTACCAATAACTTCTGGAGATCTTTATTCTCCGCCTTAGAGACACAGTTAAATTTCAGTACCACCTACCACCCACAACAGATGGGAATACGGAATGAGTAAATCATATTTTGGAGGATATGCTTAGAATGAACGTGATGAACAATCCCACAAAGTGGGAGGATTATCTACACCTCAAAGAGTTTGCATATAATAAAAGATACCATATCTCCACCAAAATGAGTCCCTTCGAGGTACTCTATTGCCAAAAGTGTAGAACATTGGTGACTTGGGATAGCCCAGTGGATAGAATCATGTTAAAGCAAGATTTACTGAAAGACATAGAACAGTAAGTCTCCAAAGTGCAATAGAATATAAAGGAAGCAAAGGACCACGAGAAGAGTTACACGGATAAGAAAAGAAAGGATAAATATTTCCAAATCGATGAACATGTTACATTAGTTTAAAAAGGTTCTTTCGTGTATTAGGGTTTATATTAGATTTAACAATTAGACCTGATAATGTTAATGAGCAAACTTTCCTCAAAATATAGAAAACAATATTGAATCCATACATATAAACCCTATATCCAAGCAACATTATAAATCATCTATTAAATATTTTTATTAAGATAGGACAGAGATATCTTTCCAAAATTAAACACTCACTCCAACCAAGAAAAGCTAGTGTTGGAGCTCAGTTATTAATACTATTTTATTAAACTCAGTACTTAAACAAGTTAACATGCAGGGCTTAAACCTAGTTTTGAAAATAAAACACTTAGTATAAACTTACATAGCAACCACTAATTTACTACATTAAATATATGCAACATTTGTTGCTTAAAGAATTAAAAGAACTAAATCAAATAAACTATGGACTCACCATCTAATAAACAAACTATCAAATAAATAAACAAGTTACGGACCAATTATAACAAAAAATCATGGACTTGAGATCAAATCTTTTGGTGTCCAAATCCACAATAAATATGTGCAGCACTCTCACTACTTAAAGCACTAAAAGGAATTAAATAAAATATACAGTCATCCACAATATCAACCCACTATTGAATTCCACAAAGAACAAATTTCCAGCCATTCTATAAAAGGATAGTCCAAGCTTATAAACAATGGCATACTAGCATTCCAAGCATTGAAATAAATATATAATGAACTATACAGTAAACAAACCTTTAACATGTTAAATATAACAGATAATCGTGAACCATAGATCAAACCCGTGGGAGTTTAAGAACACATATATCAACATTCGTGAACCACAACTTTATTCCATAAAAATATGAATATCATCGGTCAAAATCATGTTGAAAACATGAAACACAAGTATACTGTCACCCATCACGCTATCAACCAACCAACTAATCTCTTAAGCCTTGGCTCGAGCATGAGTAAGTCATACTTACAACAAAATAAACTAATTAAACCATCAAATTTGATTAAAGAATTTCAAGCCAGCTCTTTCTTCTTACAAGAAATAAATAAATGTTCAACCATCAAATCCCATAAGTTAAGCACTTGCTAGAAGCCTACTTATGTTTTTATAAGAATTGAATAAAATTACACAGGGTATGCCACTTAGGAAAGCTAGGTTTCACCATAAAATGATCATCATCCCTAGGTCAATATCACTGCTAATATGTGTAAGGTCGCACTATGAGCAATGGCATTATAACTATTTTCAAAATCACATTAAGAGTTAAATAAAGAACGAAGCTAGGGCTTTTCCTTTCCAAATTGAAAACAACTAATATAAATTAACAGAGGTAAAAAAACCCATTAAAACTAAACATTTCGAAAACAACTAAAACAACTAATATAAATTAACAGAGGTAAAAAAACCCATTAACACTAAACATTTCCTAGAATACTAAGTGGGAATAAACCCAAAATATATCTACATTCAAGTAATATTTACCAGCAATAACTACCATAGTTCCATTGATAGCAATGACTTTGATATCTCAGTACCCTCCTTATTAATTTAAATTACAGTGCTATCCGTAACAAAGTGCCCAAAATAAACTAATTAAATAATAAAACCCCAGAGATACACTCTTGTACACACATAGCTACAATTAAAAACACATAATCATGATTTAAACGCAGAGTTCAAAACCAATTAACAGAGCACCCATATTAAGATATCACTATAACCATTAAAAGTATGCCCAGGATTTAAACCTTAACTGTGATTTCATAAATTAAACCAAAGAAGAACCATGAACATAGAACAACAAAACCACTATAAAATCTCAAGCAAAAGGTTTTATGTTAATAGGAAATTCATCACAGTCGTTACCGTTACCACATTACAAGCGCTCTAATGGGCCATAATCATAAGAAAACCTGCGAATAGTCTAAGTTTCCATTCTTTCCCAAAACCCTGGTATTTCCTAACGGGAAGCCTTTAAATTACAAACTACAAACAGAGAACCCCATTTCCTTTAAAATACCACATACCACCAAAAAGAAGGTTGAAGGCCCTTGTGTATGTTACCGAGCAATTAGCTTGAGGAACCTCTCACTGCCAGCTCACGGAACCTTCCAGAAAAACTAGCTCTGCATTAGAAGTAGAATGAAACCAAATTACTAAAAGAACTGCATGAAGAATCTTAAACCACAGGGTTGAACACATACCTGTTTTTCATATTGAATAGCCCTATAACACTGTGACCAAGGCGAAATCCACAACAATGTAGCTGAATCCCTTCTCCAACGACCTTACCATGTAGAAGAAATGACTTCGAAACCTGATCTTGGGAGTTTAGTCTCCACCAAGGTGGAGGAGCGAGGAGCCACTCAGCCATCACATGGCCTCATTTATTGGGACATCTAGCATCCGCTACAAAATTGATTTAAAAACCCCCTTCCCTATAGTTTTATGCTCTTGTTCATTTTGGTTAATTTTTGTACCAAGCAAAATTAAACCCTTAGTGTTAAGGGTTTAGATCATTTTTCTTTATGTTCTAGGTCTTGTCCACCCATTAGTGCACATTTTCGCAGCATAGGCTTAGTGACAGAACACCTGTAATAACCACAGATACATCATTCATTAGTTAGTGAGAACTAAGTAGGCCCAAATCTTAGGTTTTCCTTACCTTTCCAAGTGAGTTGTTAGGTAAAATCTAGCCACTCCTCCCTTTTAGATAGGTAAGTTAGATTAGTCATTTAGTAAGTAAAACTTAAGTAGCCTAATAAGTATCCAAGGTAAATAAGCAATATCAGAAGTTAGAATATCATTAAAACCAGATAAAAGAGGTTAATATACAAGTACATCAGTATAAAAAAAAAACAACAATAAACATCATCAGAATTAGAAAATATAAGAGAATAATAATAATAATAATAAAAAAACGTGAACATAGGTGTAGTTCCTATTAAGTTTTTACAATTCCGAAGTTAAGAATAAGATGTCCCTTAGATATTAGCAGTGATAATGACCCTACACATTTTTATTTATTTATGTATTATAAGAAAATTACACCTCTTAGTCTTCATCAACATCCTCTAATTCATCTACCTGGAAATCCTCTCTAGTAAACCATGGCAGGGTCTGGAATTATTTTATCCTGATGGTTGAACTACAATATAACACATATTGACCTCATCGTATAAATCATATAGAACTTGTAGTGGACTAAAGAAATTGAAGAATGATGGAAGCCTAAGACCATAAACCTGCTAATACTGCCCAGATTAAGTCACTTATCCTTTGAAATTCCTTTGACACTACAAATAACGCAGAGGAGAAATGCCATATACCATTTACGTTTTTGATCTGTCAACAAATCCTGATATTTCAAATAGCATACCCTACTCACCAATAATTCTCTGATCTAAATTTCCTCTGTGGATTGCTCATAGTCTTGATTATTAAATGATATCAATATAAAAAACAACAATACTAAACATAGATGGATCTGAAAATTTAATTGTTGGCACATATAATAGAGTTGCGTGAAAAAACCCAATTTCAATCTAGGGTGCACTTGTATCCTCAATCCACCAATTGGAAGCACATTATAGGATAAGGAAGTGAATCTAATTTACAAACAACCATAGAAACACACATTCTATGGGGTCAAATAAGTGTTACTAGAATTCATACGCAGTTTAAGAACATCAAAGTATTATAAAAAACTTCATTCATGCCTTTGAGCCTCCACTGTAATCTCCTTTGAAACCATATGATCTTAATATCATGCATTACATGAGTCTCTATTCTGAATACTTGATATTACAACTTTGTTCTATTGTTAGTTATAACTTATACCCCTTTCAACGTTAATTTCCTTTGAGCAACTGTCACCCTTGCAGATTTATGATCACAATAATTAAACACAATTATATACTTAACAAAAACTCTTCTTCTTTTTCCTCCATGAGTGCCTGATTTCGTTCCATAACCTACAACAAGTCATTCTTCAACTCTGGATGCACTCGATTAGATACCTTAGGCACCTTCATTCTCTAAGTAATAACCCATAATGTCACAAACTTTGTCTTTCCTTGTCTTGCCTCTTCGTGGCCGAGGTTAATCAAACTCTCTTTCAAAAACTTGCAGTATGGACCTCGATTTCCCTATAATCGATAGCTAATGAATCTAATGTTATGAGACCAACGTTTCTACTCATAACCAAATATTAATTATGGGGTTATTAAGATTTGATGTCACCAGTATTAACACCAATACAATGAAAGATTTAACTTGAAATATTTCATCAACGAGTCTGTAATTGTTAGTGATTGAAATTTATCATCTATAGGTGCACATGGATTCACCTTCACCCAATGGAATCGGTCTCATTACCGAGAGGATGGTTAATTTCACTTCCATGGATCCATTTTTGCACGTTGATGAAAAGAATAAAAGGGTTATGTTCCAGGCAAGTTTGAAACTAATTATAAACAATGAATATGAAGTTAGATGAATAGGCGGCTGAAATTGCAAATGCACATTCTTAAAATAAAATCTCAATATAAAGTATTAATATAAAAAAGCATGTAACTGAAATCAAATCACTGCAAATATTTCAATGAAACAATATTGTTAGTTAATAGTTACTAACATCTGGATCATAAATTTATGCACATGAAAAAGCATTGATTCAAATTCTCAAAATTTATGCACATGAAAAAGCATTGATTCAAATTCTCAAAAAGAGGTAATTAGTTTACCAACATCAACCAAAAGTTTGGTAAATCATTTTTCTTGTAAATCACAATACTAAAATAAAGAAACGTTGTAAATAACATATAAAAATAATGCCGTTGGTGAAAACATAAAGGGATTAATGCACCTGGTATAAACTGTAGATGGAAATTTAAATCCAATTCATATTTGGGCTTAAAATCCAACCCTAGAGTTTGTATGCAGATACCTCTGTGAAGATGAAGAGCATCCAGGGTTTGGCCCGGAAGCTAAGTGTTAAGAATGTTATAGACATGGATACAACTAAAATTGTTGCAAGTCGATGTAAGAATAGATTCAGCCTTAACAATTGCAATTGAAAATGGTTAATAATGAAACCCTTTTTCCAAATGGAATGGCTAGTTAGTAGTATCTATCTAAGCACTCTTAATCCAAGCCCATAGAGAAAAAGAACACAAATGCAATTGTTAAAATACAATTTATAAGTGAAGCATAAACTAAGAGAACAAGAGTAAAAATTCCATCATCAATTACCGTGCAAGTGCCAACAAGTACAATTTTCTTCTAGCCCTTTCTTTGTTCTTGCAGCAAATGACTCATCTTTAATATTTTTCCTGCTATAAGTTGTTAGTTCTTCATATGTGCGGTGTTGATTCAGAATAGTGTTCACTTTAATATGCAAACAAAGTAATGAATAAATAGAAAACGTTCCACCTACATAACAACAAACAATAATATCATACAAACCCTTGATAAAATTGCATTTATATGCATACTAAGAAGCAAGAGATGGAAACAAAAATATATAGCTTTATAAACAGAAAGGCCAAGTGAAATTTATAAAAGGATTAACATGAAGTTCTACCCAACTTTGGAATGGTAAATTGGGTTTGATTAGAATCAGCCAATGATGCTTAGAATGCAATTTGAATGGACAGTTATAAAATTCACAAGGACACTAAGAAGCAAAAATTTAATACTAGGCCAGAAGGATGCAGGGCGTTTTGATTATCATATGCAGTGTTCATGTAAATCCATGTTCTTATGTTCCCATAAAGACATATTTCAGAAGAGGAATTAGAGTCAGAGTATATATTATTAATGAAAGTGCTCCCATCAATTCTTTAGTATCTTGGATGGCTTCAGGAAATATGTTGCTAAGAACATATAGAGGGGATGTGCCCAAGTCTCCATAAAAAACCCCAAGGTTGTAAAATGCAAGATGCATAACCATTAAAGTTGATAGCTACTGCGCATGATATACAGTGGATTGAGATTTTTCTGATTGTTATATTTGACAATTGCTAACAAGGAATTTAATAGCCAAAGAATCATGTTAGTTATCAGGCAATTTATCTGAGCAATAATATATGCCAATAAAGTCGTTTAAGGATAAAAATGCTATTCAAGATTCCAGCTATTGTGATTTGTGAAATGGTTCACTCTATCTATCAAATGAGGAAAGCAAGATTCCATTACAATTAATGGTAATCTTATGAATATGTTTTATGTTTCAGTTTTTTTAACCGCAGTTGCATCGTTGTTCCTTCTTAGTGAGATTTCCTTGTACCTATTTTAATTGAAGTAGTCTAAGAAAGTTATCTATGTTGTGATTTAATCTAATATAGAGGTAATTAATTAAATTGGAGATGGATGTTGGCTAGCATGGAGTAGCCATAATTTTTAATCTTTTCTTTAACTGACCTTCGTTGTATCCATGGCTCTGACATAAGAATAGATTAAATCTTACATTTGGTATACAAGAGTTAGGAGAGCTTCCAAGCATGGAAAATTTGGTTTATTTGGAGGAGTTGCAGGCACATGGATGCGTAAAGTTTAAGAGCATAGGAGGATTGACACAGTGTAAAGAGATTCAAAAGCTATATGTTAATGGGTGTCATGAGCTAGAAACGCCGACAAGCATGGAAACATTGGTACCTTCGAATAGTTTATGGGAAAACGACTATACCAAGCTGAAGATCATACAAGGCTTGGCGTAGTGTACAAAGCTTCAGATGTTAGGTGTTGTTCGGTACTCTGATTTATAAGAGCTATCAAGCATGGAAACATTGGTATATTTGGAGTTGTGGGAAAACAAATGTATCAATCTAACGAGCATATCGGGTTTGGCACAGTGTACAGAGCTTCACATGCTGAATGTTGGTGGGTTCTCTAAGTTAGAAGAGCTACCAAGCATGGAAACATCGGTAACTTTGCAGGAGTTGGATGCAAACAAATGTGTCAAGCTAAAGTGATTACGGGGATTGACACAATGTACAAAGCTTCAAACCTTAACTGTTCATGGGTGCTCCTAGTTAGAAGAGCTTCCATGCATGGAGATGTTGGTATCTTTAGAGGAGTTTTGGGCCATGGGATGTGCGACGCTGAAGAGCATACAGGGGTGGAGCAGTGCACAAAACTTCCCAGGCTAATGATTGATGGGTACTCTGACTTAGAAGAGATACCACTACATGGAAGCATTAAATCCATTGTTCATAAGATTTGAAATTCCTTACAGATTGGTTCAGTCTACTAAACGAACTAAATGGGTAAATAAAATCATATTAAAAAATGAATTCGAAACCAAAAGAATTCACAATACTCCTCCTATGTTATGTAATAACAATGAACCCAAATGCAATGGCGTCGACTTTGATAAAATAGAATAGGGTAGAGAATTAACCTGTCCAACCTACAATTCCCTCGAATTTTCTTTGTCTCGAAAATAATTCTACAAATCCTTCACCCGGGAAAAGCTACAGTTCACACTTGTTTGGTGTCGGTGTGTTCCAGAACTAACCTTGTTGTGGAGTCCGTCAACCCTAACTCGAAACTCAATCTCATTTGAGAGTTTGACTTACTCCGGGTGATCCATGTCGTGCCGAGGTGCACATTGGAGACAACAATCGACTAAATGAGTCGAGTTCTCTTATGGTGGAACCATATACAGAGATACAACAAGTATGAAACACACTAGGTCGACAAGAAATATACACAGACAATATGCAAGTATTCGAACCAATTTATTACTTTTCCTCCATGAAAGATGGAGGAATCACATGATGATAAAAAAATATGTCTATTTTGCATAATGTACATGCTTATATAGAGGATGCTGAGATGCTTGGGTGACTACCTCCTACATTCATTTACGAGAACTTAAAATGGTCAGAAGTTCAACTGTCACATAGAATGTTGATATGATGTCGGGTGTCAAGGAAAAGCTATCGAAGGAGGACTTGTTGGTTGTCAAGACGAACCTGTTGAAGGAGGACCTGTCAGTTGTCAAGGCGAACGTGTCGGTTGGATCATTCCTCCTTCCTTAAGAAACAATGGTCTCCATTGTGTATTCGTTCACATGAGGAAACTTGTCACCGACTTCATTAGAAGAGTACCATTTTCCTTGCGCAGGGAGTTGTCCAGCTTTAGCCACTTGAAACAAGGGAATGGAGTTCATCCTTGTAAGGCGTATGCGTCGTCCCACAATGGTGTCACAAAGAAGAGGCTCGTGAACATATGGATAGATGTCTTCGAGTTCTTCTCTCTACAAGTCATTATGTTCCTACAATGGTGCATGGTATGGTCAAAGCAGATCTACATTGAAAACTGGATGTAGGCCAAGGCATGCAGGAATGTCGAGCTGAAAAACATTTTCTCCATTCTGTTTAAGGATTCTATATGGACCATATCACAAAGGTTTCATCTTTGTGTATGGACCAATGAAGAGCTCCTTCTTTAAATGT
>LPNX010008683.1:0-57310 GCA_001517045.1 Pseudotsuga menziesii | reverse complement strand
AAACGTGATGATGATGTCATCATCACGTTTTTTCAGGTATTTCTTGTTTTTGGGGTAGCGGGGTCCGTCAAAAGTATGCAGTGTGGGTACTCGTTGGATTCGCAATCAAATTTCACATCCAATGAGCTCTCCTNGAAAAAAACTACTTTTTGTGTTCGTATTTTCGACATATCTCCCTGTGTTTTTACTCAAATTTCGATCGGGAGAGCTCGTTGGATGCGAAATTTGATTCCGCATCGAACGAGTACCNCAAAAAAAGTAGTTTTTTTTAATGACAAATATGTCAATTCAACCATTATGGTTGACTTATTTTATTGAATTTCTATTGGTTCTTGAATTCCAACTCACAAAAAATTATTTTGGCACGTTTTCTTATAAGGCCCATTTTAGACCCCAAATTTCCTCTAATGCATACCTGATCCCTAATTTGGAATGAACGAGAAATACGATGCTTGTCGTGTTGGACCTTAGATTTTGCATTTGCTCATTGCAACATTTCCTGTTCTTGCTTCTGGATGTTGTAGATTTGATCTTTGAATTTCAAAGCTTTCTCTACTTCTCGTCCTTCGAATTCGGTGTCGTTTAACTGTGTTGAGGAACTGATTAAGTCGATAGGCATTGAGGGTTGAAATCCGTAACAGATCTCAAATGGACTCTTGCCTGTAGAGCTCTGCTGAGCACGATTGTAGATGTGATGTATGTATGGAAGGCTCTCATCCCATGTTCAACGATGCTTGTGGTTGTACATGCAAAGCAGTTGTACGACTAAGCGATTTACAACTTCCATCTCTCCGTATGTCTATGGATGGAAGGCTATTGACAAAGAAAGTTTTGTGTCGAGCTGTTGCAAGAGAGCTTTCCAAAAAGTGCTCACAAATATAGCATCTATGTTGGAAATAATGGTCATCGAGAGGCCATAGTGTTTCCACACATGTTCAAAAAAGAGCTGAGCAGTCTGTTGTGCTGTCGTAGTTTTCTTACATGGTATGAGTATAGCCATCTTGGAAAATATGTCAACTAATACTAGTATCGTGTCATCATGATGTTTGGTAGTAGGATATTCCATCAAGTAGTCCATAGAAATAGATTCCGATGGTCGACTAGGAGCTGGAAGGGGTGTATATAGTTCCTGTCGTCGATTCGGCAGTTTAACAATGGCACAAACCATGCACGATCGAATGTACTTATTGACGTTAGATTTAAGTGAAGGCCAGTAGAAATACTTTTGGAGGATAACAAGTGTTTTTCCAACTCCAAAATGTCACGTGGTCTTGTTGTAGTGTGCATCCCAAATGAGCTTATGTCGATGCTCACTGGTCGGTACACAAAGCTGCCCAAGATTGTATAGCAAGGTGTCCTTTAGGAAGTAGTCGACAGTCGACAACTTGTCGGTCTAAAGCTGTCAATATATTGTAGAAAATTCATAGTATACCGAATACAATTGTGGCCAAGTAGTGGTTTCATAACCTTGCATACTCATCACTGTAGACAATAGAGTAATGGGTGGTCTGCTGAGACAATCATCTGCGTCATTGGCTTTGCCTTTCCGATAGTTAATTACTAACTAAAATTGTTGAAGGTAATTAATCCACTTCAGTTGTCAGGTTGTGTGTAGTTTCGATTGAGTCAGAGTGAACTGCAAAGGCTTATGGTTAGAGAGGATGACCATTTCTCTGCCAAGAATGTAGTGTCTGCATTGCTTAAGAGCTTGCACAATGGCATACAGTTATTATTCATATGTTGAGTACCTTCTCACTATGTAGCTGAAAGTCTCGAAATGAAATACGACTTTTTGACCTGACTGAGTGATCACTTCATTGAGGGCATAGTCGGATGCATCCGTCTCAATCTCAAAGGGGTGATGCAAATTAGGTAACACAAGTACTCATGCAGTACAAAGCTTGTTTTTTATTTGATCAAAAGCTTATTGTTGTCTTGATTTCCATTTGAAGACACTTTTCCTATTTCCTTTTGTCAACTCATTCAAATCTCATGTGATGTGACTGAAGCCAAGTATGAATCGTCGATAGAAATTCGCCAAAGCAAAAAAACTTCTTAGTTCATGAATGTTTTGGGGAATGGGCCAATATTTGAGGATTTGTACTTTTCCTAGGTCGACATGAATGCCTGTTGAGTCAATTACATACCTCAAATACTTGATGTTGGTCATCGCAAATGAACATTTTTCCATGTTTAGATATAGCCAATGTTGTTGGAGAGTGTCGAAAATTTACTGAAGTTGCTTGACATGTTCTTCCCATGATCGACTAAAAATCAAGATATCGTCGAGATATATAATGATACATTTACTGATGAAAGGTCGTAGATGGTCATCCATATATCTCATGAAGGTTGCAAGTGCATTGGTTAAGCCAAAAGGTGTGACTAACCATTCAAACAATCATTCCTTGGTTTTAAAATCCATTTTCCATACATCAGTGGACTCAATTGGAAACTGGTGGTATCCTGACTTGAGTTCGAGTTTCGTAAAGAACTTAGAACCTTTCATATTGTCAATGAGTTCATCAATTCATGGAAGAGGGTATCTTTTCTTCACTGAAATTTTGTTGAGAGCTTGGTAGTCGATGCACATGTCCCACGTCCCGTCTTTGTTTGGTACTAAGACGACTCGACTTCCACAAGGAGAGGAGTTGGGGTGAATATGACCCTTGTCGATCAAATCCCAGAATTTTCTGCGAATCTCTTCATTTTGGAGAATGGATCTTTTGTAAACAGATGCATTAGGTAATGAAGAACCATGAACAAGGTCAATGGAGTGTTTTACCTTATAGTGCAGAGGTACTCCCTCTGGTGCTTGAAATATGTTCTGGTATTCTTCAAGAATGTCGTCGATCTATTGTTGTTGCCGAGAGCTGTGTTGGTCGGTGAGTTGACTCGTTGTTGTAGTCTTCCTGGAATGTTGAGGCTTTGTCATGATTAATGTGAACTTTTGAGCATGATTGATAACATTCTTTGTTTTTTTGGCAGATATAATAACAACCGTTGATGTGGGTTGTCAAATTGGTATGCCATACCATTGGTTTCGGATTTTGACAATCACCTTCTAAGTTCATGACTGATAGGTACCGTGTCGATCTCACAAGTAGGGTTTACCAAATAGGGTGTCGGCTACGAAAAGCGCTGCCACGTCAAAAAGTATTTCATCTTCAAAAGGATTGATGAAGTAGGTGATTTGGCATTTCCGTGTGATCCTTGGTTCCTTCCCATCCTTCATCCAACTGATATTGTAAGGCTGAGGATGTGGAGTGGCGACATGACCTAATTTCTTCACAAGATATTCAGAAACAAAGTTCTTTTGGCTATTGTTATCCACAATCAGATGTAATTGATTATTTTGAACCCATATCCGTGTATGGAACAGGCGCTCTCGTTCCTCTTCATCGACGATGGTCGAGGTTGTTGAAGTGGCCGAGGTTGAAGCAAGGTGGGATGATGCATCTGGATCAAATTCTACTAGGCTTATATCGGGCGAGTTAGATGTCGACAATTTTTCCAAAAATTTCTTTCGAGCTTTGCATTCTGATGTATCATACCATGATGAACTGTGATAATCACACCATTTCCTAGTAGGGTTATGTTTGTTGTGATCCCTCTTGTCTTTCTGAAAGTGCTTCTTTTGATGATAAGGCTTTGGCATATTTTGTTGAGAAGGATTCTTGAACTTGTCAGAGTCGGCTGGAGACTTGTTATCGGATGTTTGAACTATTGGCTTGTTCACAAAATGTATCTTTCCGTTTTGTTTAGCTTCAAGCTTGTTGGTTTAATGAAATGCATCTGCAAGCATGATGACAGTTAGAAACTCCATCTATTACTGAATGTATGGGGATAAACCACTGATGTACTTCAGGACACACAATTTCTCTTCTTCTTGGATTCCAATTCTAGCCATGAGTCGATAAAACTCGTCGGTGTAACTCTATACAGACTGGTCTTTCCACTACCTTAGCTGCTGCCACTTCTTGCATTGTTGTTCAGTGTACTTGGGTGGATAGAACTCCTGTCATACACATTTGACAAATTTACCCATATGTCAATGGAGTCTTCTTCTTTATCCATTTTTGTCGATAGATTCTCCCACCAACAGTGTACAAGGGTTGACATCTTTAAGGAAACAATGGTGATATTTTCCACTTTGGAGAGTTGATTTACCGCAAAGTAATTCCAATTGTTGCACCCAATTGTCGATGGATTCTGCATCGATCTTAACTTCAAGGTTCAGTATGTCCATATTCATTTGCACTTTGAAGGGGCTTATCTTATCGGAGTGAGATCATGTCGAAGATTCCCCAGTGTTTGTAGTAACTCTCAAGAGAATCTCTTTGAATTTGGAGAACATTTAGGTTCACTGGCGAGCCAGTGCTTTTTCTATGAGTTGTTATGTCTCGTCAATTACATGTCTATTGTCTATTTCTTTGGTCATGTTGTCTGAAGTCAAAGAAAATGTATGTTTTTGTTGTTGGGATTGCAAGCGTGTTTGAACAGGAATAAGTTAAATAACTTTGATGGAAGTGCTTATATAACTTAAGCTCTGGACAAGATCTTGCTCTGATACCAATGATCTAAGTTGTGCCCAGGTGCATGATAGGGACAATAGTCGACTAAATAAGTAGATTTCTATTATTGAGGAAGCATATAAAGAGATACAACAAAGTGATAAACACACTAGGTTGACAAGAAATATACACACACACAATATGCAAGTATTCAAACCAATTTATTACTTCTGCTCCATGAAAGATGGAGGAATCAGATGATGATTTGAAAGACGCCTATATTACGTAATTTACATGCTTATATAGAGGATGCTGAGACGCTTGGATGACTACCCACTACGTTCAGTTATAAGAAGTTATAACAGTCAAAAGTTCAACTCTCGTAGAGCATGTTGATATGCTGTCAGTTGCGAACCTGTCAGTTATTGGTTGTCAAGGAGGACCTGTCAAAGGCGGACCTATCGATTTTCAAGGAAAACCTATCGAAGGAGGACCTGTCAGTTGTCAAGGTGAACCTATCGAAAGAGGACCTGTTGGTTGTCAAGGAGAACCTGTCGAAGGCGAACATGTCGGTTGTCAAGGAGAACCTGTCAAAGGCAGACCTATCGGTTAGACGGTGGGGCCTATCATGTGAGAAGAGCTCAAGTTGCAGAAGGGCATTCATGGACCATTAGTAGTTGGAAAGGTATATCTGTAAGGAAAAGAGCGAGAAAACCACACACACACACATACCATTTCCCATATATATGAGAGGGGAGAATCCAAGACATGGCATAGAGGGACGGGAATAAGTCCATATTGGATTGTGTGAGCAAGGAGACCATTTTAACCTTCAGGGACCTAAAGAAATATTAAAACCAATGATAAAATTTGTTTTCCTAAAAGCGGGAAACGATACAAAGATACTTTGAACGTAGTCAATAAAAACCTTATTTCACACCTGCACGTTAATTTTTCCAAACAAATATAGAGATCTTCCAAATCCTAGCATTCCAAAGAAGTCTATAGAATGAATTATATGCATATAAAAAGTGAGGCTCCTTCAAATGACAGGGCTTTCGACTCAATGCTTACAACATTAACATTGTTGCTTCTTTCTCACTCACCATAGATTCATCATGATACACAGCAAATGCCCTATGAGCTTAAATTCTTAGATTTTTCACCTTAAGAAACTAGAAAACTATCACCATTAAACATCCATTGAATTTTAGTCCAAGTTATCAAGAAAAATATTCACAGGTAAGAACCTAAAGCATCACAAACAATTGCTTAGCATCTATTTCAAATTCAACAGAATTAAGTGGTGGGAAATATCTTTCCTAGAGAAATATTGTACTGGGTTTAGCATTGATACTTGTGGATGATATAAAGATTTTTGGTCATAAATTATCCCCCTCATTGCCGAAAAATCATCATTCATTTCCTTAGCTATGGAAACAACAGTAGCCACATTTAGGAATTATTTTGATTGAATCCTAGCACTTAGAATGCGGGCCGTAGCCATTTTTTCAGTTCTAGGTGGAGGAGGAGTTCAAAATTTGAGGGTATGCGTATGTGTGTATTGACATTTTATGATCAAATGAGTTCTCTGTTGACTCTTGTTGAGAAACATCAATAATAGAAATTTAAACAATTACAACTAGCCCACTTGTATGCAAATATAAAGGTATGACATGCCCACCCACTCAATTCAATGGCTTTCTTGGGTGGTGGGTGTAGCTGTAATATTTTTTAATATATTTCACCTTTCCAAGAAAATCCATTTAACAATGATTCTAGAATCGATTCAGAGTGTATTACATAGATATTCCCACAAATCGAACAAGAAGCTTGAGGTATGAGTGGTCGAGTAGGAAACCCTATACTGCAAGGAAGCAAGAAAAAAACCCTAACGAACCTACATGAGAAAAGCACAAAAATAACACAAACCCTGTAACATGAACAATGGAGTAGACGTGTGGCAGGTGGCGAGATGATAGACGTGTGTCATTTGTTGGTTGGGTGGGACATCGAACACGTTTCGACCACTGATTGGCCGAAGGGACAATGATCATGACTACATTGTTTTAGAAACTCCCCTCGAAAAAAAAGCATATATATATATATATATATATACTCAAAAGGCATTACACAATGGAGATGTATTCTCGGGTGATTCCTTATCGCTCCATGTAATTGCAAATCGACACGTGTGTCGTTGATTTGGAGAATGATAGTTAAACACGTGTCTTGCAATCTGTTTGGGGTTTTCCTTGTGTCGAGGACTCTACTGCCTTATCTCTTATCGTCACCAGCTAGATTCTTCACTCTCCATATTTCAGTAGAATACCTGACGGGGGTCCTGTGTCTCGTCGCTTTGAAAAATTATAGCTGGACAAGTGTTACCTATCTTTTTCAGAGAAGTTGCAATCCCAGTTCATTTGTGATTAATGCAGGATTTTGTCAGAGATGCAGTCCCCATTTCATAGGAAGCAAAAGAGGAATACAAAAAACATACTAATACACCATATGGATCAGAGGATTCTCCTTTCAGCATCCCAATTGTCATAGGATCGATGGTTTTTTTGGCGTTCGAAACAAGGCAATGCCTCTGTGACAAAACCACTTTGATTGTTTTTCATCGCAATAAAAAGAGACCAGTTGGAGACTAGGATATCCACAACCCCTGTCCTTGTGCAACTCAATTTTTCCATAATTGAGTTTCTGTAACTCCATTTCCAGAGATTATCCCTTCACAAGCTCCTTTTTGCAAGCTCGTTTTCCACAATATTGTTTCTGGAATACAGATTTCCACAAATCTCTTTTCGTAGTTCTAGTTCTACAACTTTGTTTCCTCAAATTTCCCTTTCACATTTTCTTTTTTGTAGTAGTCTTTCCACAATTGCGGATTGCGAATTGCAGGTTTTCAATTCTCAATTTTCAAAAATGGACTTCTGCAAACTTGCGGTCGCAACAATCCTTTTAGTAATCATATTTTGGATCCTCCTTCCCACTTTTCCAAATATGGGCTTCGACAATTTTCCTCTCGCAACTATTCTTCCGCAATTCAACTTTCTGCGGCTTTAAAAAACTTGCAACTTCTAATTGCGGAACTCATCCTCGACCATTGATCTCTATGACTTATTCTTTGTTTTTTGATATTATATCAAGTGCAGATCTTCACCTTGTCATTGCGGATGTATTAGTTTCCTTACACCTTTCTCTTGTGGATCTATTGATTTTCATGTTAACTGGTTTTTGCTGCATAGGCAGATTGATAGGTGTATTGAGTGTTTTGCTAACAGGTGGCTTGTGTGTTTTGACTAGATTTTTATTTGTGGCCCTAAACAACCGGTCCTGGACATGAATGGATTGATGGGATTTTGTCATGATAGATTTTTTCATTCATGCTTGGTGGTCAATTTCGTTTTTTGCGAAAATGTCTGGATTCACATGCCCATATTTTTTGCCAGTGTCCTTCACTGCAGTTCATTTCTTTGAATTGGGCATAGCCTTTACCAAGATTTTAGACTGAGGGTTTTGCGAAAGTTCCATTTCAAGGGATTTTGTGGGATTAGGCTCAGATTTTGTGGGGTCAGTTTGTTTGAGGGATTTTGTGGGTTTAGGCTCAGAATTTGTGGGGTCAATTTGGTCGCGGTTTGGTTTCACTGTCGCTCTAGTCGATGAAGAACACTTCGTCAATGTCCCTTCATCGACATGAATTCTCTATGTTAATGCTTCATCAATGCATTGTTGCTCCATTAATGAAATAAATATTATCATTTTCTTCAGACATGACCCTATATCTTAATTGTGACTTAGCTTATGAGGATCTTGAAGATCTTGTCACAATTCATGATTTATCGGGTTGTTGCTGCACCGGATTTGCGTTGCACATTTATAAAAGTTTCAGGGGACCAATATTTGGTACTGTTTGGATTTGGTTTTATTGTATTGATTTTGCTGCCCTTTGTTTACACCAGAGGTTTTTCCACTTTGTCAAATTTACAGGTATTCCTTGACTCTGCTTAACTGTTTTCAACATTCATTGTGGTAGAAAAAGATTTGTTTGGTATTTCTGTGGCTCTAAATTTATCTTCTTATTGCAATTTGAATTTTAATATTAAATGTTTAAAAATTTAGTATTTAATTACAAGTTGCTTAGTTGTGATTTATACAATGTTTGTTATTATTTTACAACAAATATACGTTGTCTTGCATAAATTTGACAGTGAAATTATTGTTGGTATGAGTTACAATCTATTTATTGTTAAATTGAGGGTTTCATTTTGCAATTTTTTTGTAAATGTTATTTTGGAATGGATAAGAGTAGTTTTGAAACATGGTATTTACTCTACCAGGAGCAGTTGTTCTTGTCTTGCATACAATCGACAGTATAGGAAAAACACCCAAGACACCTGTCAATCGTAAATCTTTAGAGATATCACTAGGCATGTCCATAAAAAACAATTAACATGACTGATTCCAAAACATGCAATCCACACTTCCAAATCACAAGTTATTTCACTCTGAATAATCGCATATTCTATATTGACAACATATTCACCTCAAGCCCACTCAATATATAGCGTAATTGATTCAAAAAAAATTATGTAACAATATCTCTAGAAATTCATAAAATGCAAAACAAATGCAAAGTATAGTTCTCCATAAGGATTCAAAATGAAAGCTACAAGTGCAAGTGTTTCCTACACACAAATCCATGAAAATTTAAAAGTGCACATATTATTTGCAATCGTATCTTTATATGTATAAAATTTCCTTTGTATTTGTGGATTTCAAACTGAATGACCACTATCTCTTTTTATATCTTTACTTTCATTTCTATATGTCTGGATATATAAACCTCAGAAGGCCTATATCATTTGATTTTTTTTTTTGTTCATGCCCTATTTGATTCCATAGGAAATAAAAACCATCACCTTATGAAGACTATGCTAACTGAAGATGTTATTTCACTCTTGCTACATGGTGTCGTCAACCTTTTCCCGCTGGTACAAGTTTCCACATTAAACCAAGTGAACTCACTCAACTCATCAACTATTTGGTTCTGAATTTCTATCTTAGGCAACCTTCACAAGCATGGGCTATTACTTTTAATTATATATAATAGTCTTGTAGAATATGGGAAACTAAAATAAGTAACTATAATCAAAGTCACCCATTTTACATGAAACGTTGTACATAATGTAACATATGTTTCATTTCCTTGTTATTTTTTCCCACTTAATGAATTTCACACTGTTGATGCATCACATGCTTTTGTCTCCCATTACTCTCTAACATACTTCTTCTTGCCAATACTATCACATTGCTTGGACTTGAGGTTTTCATATTCATGAATGTTTGTCTTTGAAATAACTTGACCATTTATTTTCAAGGTCAAGTTATTTCGAAGACAAACATTCATGAATATGGAAACCAACGAGGGCCTGTCAAAGTATTTAGATTTGACCTTGTTAATGCTTCACATGATGAAATACATATCTCCGCATTCAATGAATTGACACTCTCTTTGCACGACCAAAAACAAATAGGAGTAGTGTATATAGTAGCAAATGGCACAATCAAAGCATCCAATCCAATTTTCAACCATGCTTAGATAAATACCCCTTAATACCTTTGAATTTCTTTAACTTTAAAACTTTTAAGGAAATACAAACTATACTTGTCAATTCCATGATCAACCTTCTTGGACTTGTAATTTCAGTTTCTCCTGCCTCAAGCATACGAAAACAAGATGGTGTAGAGACTGTATGAGGCACCTGTTCGAATCTGCGGTATGTCAGGCTATAGCATTGACATGACACTTTGGGGAGATAATTTCCAAATTGAAGGTACTGAGCTTGCTAACCTTCACGTTTTAGATACTCCTCCAGTTTTAGAAATCAAAGGAGGACGTGTTACATAATTTAATGGAAAATTTTTAGGACTATTTCGAACACTACTCTTTTAAAAAACCCAAAGATTGAAGAAATTTTCCTTCTCAAAATATGGTTTATTGACAATGGATTTCAGTCAGCGTCACCATCTTTGAGCTGAAAATTCAATGCCTCTCATTGTCCTCCTCGTAAAATCATTACCATTAATGAGCTACAAAATTTTGAACAGTCAGAAAAGGCTATTCAGTACTCTATTGTTGAAACCATCACAAATGTAAACATGGATGACTTTCATTTTCTTGCATGCCTTCTTTTTGTTGATGGTATACAATGCATCAAAAAAATTTCTCACAAAGTTGGAAACATTTGGCATTGTGGTAAATGTGATGGGGAGTTTCTTGAATGTGACTACCGATACATACTAAAGGTTGACTTGGAAGATATCACTGGACACCTTCATGGTGTCGTATATTTTGATGATTTTACAAACCAACTCATTAGAATTTCTGCGAAAGACATATGCCTCCTCTCAACTGAAGCAACACCAATTGTTGAAATAGCCCAGAAGATCTGCAACAAACAATTTCTTCTTACTCTTTCAGTTAGAACAAAGACCTTTTGTGGAATTGCATGCGTAAAGGTTGTAATTGTGATGGTTGAAAAAATTTAATCGAAAACTTCACCTAGACATCTAAATACATAAGTTTTTTTTGAATTGATACTTAATCATTCATTATTGTTTGTCAGTGAATTCCCTCAATTCTCAAATTTTCCCTTCATGCTTCAACGCAGCAGGGTTTATTTTTACTCCATCTATAGTTTTGTCTTTTAGGAGTTCTATCTTGTAGTCTCATAGTTCCCCTGTACAAGATATCACTTAAAATTTTGAACCTAAATTGTTGATGCAACATATATGGTCACTTTTGAATACAATACTAATTTTCTATTATGTTTATTTACTAAATAAACAAATTTTCTCTTCTTTCTTACCACAACGTGTCATTCTTTTGTACAGAACAATTATTACATTTTTTTTCATTTATGCTTTGTCATACTAAACTTTGGTCTTCTATAATTTTTTTTTCTTACAGTTATCAAGCTAAAACATGAAAAATATCTTTACTCCATAAATTTTATTTTAACGTACATGGCTGGTTTCCCATATTCAATGACTTAACATTTTCTTTATATCTTCTATTCTATGCAGTAAACATTCCACTTAATACATTTCACGTCCCCTCTCGTCCGCCACATAAGGAACACGATCCTAACCGCTATCTAACCGATGCATGAGCATCCATCTCGAAGTTCAATCTATTCAACTCTGTGTAAATTCTCTAACTTCCCAATAGCAGAGAAATTGGTTCTGTAAGTGCTCAATTTGACAATCTACGAAGAAAACTCTCAAAGGAGATCGAATGGTGGAGAAAGATAGCGGTGGAAATCAACGGTCATAATTTGTTTTGCATATGGAAGCAGATCAATGGCTGAGAAACAACCCACAAGAATCAACGATGTGGAAAGCTTGAGTCGGCAGAATCTGGGAAATATGGAAATTGTGGTCCCTCATCCTGCATCCTGCATTCTGCATTCTACATACCGCATTCTGCATTCTGCATCCCACATCTTGCATGCAAAATAGACTGTTGCAGAAATAATCAGTTGCAAAAATAGAGATTGTGAAGCCGCATCTCGCATGCGTAAAGGTGAGTTGCGAAAGGAAATATGTGGGGAAAGGAATTTACGGAAGGGCATTTCCGTATCCCACATTCCGCATCCCACAAGTTGCGGAAAGAATATTTAACCTGTTAACATAAGGCTTGGACATATTTGATCATTTATGCCATCACCAACCCGATGATCTAAGCACATAATGTAATTTAAAAATGCATTGAAAGAAACATACACAGATGCATACAATTGTAGGTATACTGCGGAAGCAATTCATAACTTCAACACATTAGGAATGCTCATCATATTTCATTAAGAAATTACAATTGCAGAGATTAACACAGAGATACTTATCTTTGAAAAACGTTTGTTCCACAACCAGCTACACTGCTACAACGTTCCACCCAACCATAGGCCAGTGCGCTCATCAATATATCAGCAGCACTACCACCCTTAAGTTGGCCATGATTCCCACAAGGAATAAGGAACAATAACAGGCTCACACATAACCAAGAGTACAACCAAACTCAGCCAAGAAAACACAGTTGGATTTATCAGGCTGTAAAAAAACAAGCCAATATACTTTTGGGTTTATCAAGCTAATCATCCAAGTCAAAATTCACATTAAGGACCAACAAATCCAACTAATAGATGGGCTTATTAGAATGCAAAGGAGCTGGAAAAATTGAACTGCTAAGATAGTGAGCTCAACCATCGAGCTATGGATACCTGCACTAGACCTGGCTTGGATCCTAAAAAATATACACACCAACACAAGGAAGCATCCCCTTCCACTCCAAACTAGTTCAGAGCAAGGTAAAATATGCACACACAGCAAACCAAAATATCAACACAAAAAAACAGGCTTCCACTCACTCTGTGACATAGGAGATCATTGCACAAAAACACTGAGGATGGTAAGAACATGAGAAAAACTTAGAACAAAACATGGTTCTGCTAGTAGGACGGATGCACAAAGCGCATGAAAAGAATGGAATAGAGAATGATCAGAATGGACCACAAATTTTCGGTGAGATCCAGATGATGGAATGGGCATGTACAATGAGGGAAAAACATTGAAAATGTGAAGGATGGATGATCAAAACATCTCACCACTCCCCAAAACATGAGGGAAGATAAAAAAACATGAATGCATGAGGGGAATGGGCATACATTTTTAGGTGTTTCCTTTTGACACATGGATTTTCCCAAAAATGGGTCAAGGTTAAACATCCCCCCCTTATCCTTAGGAAATCATGCCAACATCTCATTATTTGTTGCATTGACATAGCTGGTTGTGGTTTTTTAATTAAATTGCATATTTATATGATGTCCAAAATTATATGCTGTGCTTGAATTAGCACCATAAACTGTAGGCATCAAAATTGATCGCCTATACACAAACCATCAATCAATGGTGAGGCCTTGGCCTTGATCTCCTTGACATGATTCCCTACAATATTTACATCATATATATTTAATGCAAATGGGGTCAAAACCGGGGTGTTACAATACATATAAAAAATTTGTCCCTGCCACCAATGAAAGCTTCTAAGTCTTTAAAAATTTTACGTTTTTCTTGTAGGCATCATTCCGAATCATGACAATGAACAAGCCAATTCACGAATAAGACTTGTATATGCATAAAAAAAATAAAACCAACAAGAAGCAACGTCTTCTTTATAGAGTTGCTCGTCAAGATGTGGATGTGTCTTTTTTGTTTTCTCTTGGTCAACCTTTCAACACACCATGCATTCCACCCCCCATGCTAAATCCATCCAAGACCCCCCTTGATGATGCACATCAATGATTTTGTAAACAAATGGACCAACTAGATGACATGAATGTCTACTCAATTTGCAATGAATGTTACCTAGCATTGCAAGGAAAAAGTTCCATGGTGCATACAGATGTTCTTGTTGTATTCTAGAAAGAAATGGATATCACTTTTCATTGTAAAAAAATATGGACTTGGGCATCCAACCACCTTTCGTTGCAGTACTTACGCAAGTTGAAGAAATGCTCATTAGTTACACTAACCCAATCCTACAAGTCACACATGCCTGTCGTGGTCAAGATAACTATTCTGACCATACTATTTGCTTACCCCAATACATTTCCAATATTTCCACACCCCCACCCCATTTAATATAAGACCCTAACATCCTTGGTGTTCACAAATACAACCCTACAAACAATCCATATGAACTCTTTGTTAGTCGAACACATGTTCTTGCTTTTGTTGAATAAAAAAAGGCCAACGATCTATACTACAAGGACGTACGAGTCAAACCAATTGCATTACATTGTTTTCCTCTTGTTTCAACATACATTCCACCTTTGATTTGCCATTTTAATAGAAATGATACATTATCTCATTAACAAAGCTTGTCCTCTACAATGCAACCACCACATTCATTTGAATCATGTGAATTAAAATTCTCCTCGTTTATTTCAACATAAACAACTGCTAGAACCGAGGTTGAGGAAATTAGACGCTTCTTATGCATACTAGATATCCCACTACTGGCTTCCATTGATTATCCCTCTATAGGCATCTACCCTATCAATGAGTACAACACAGAAGGCCTGCTTTCCACGACCTTTCCAACCTTGTTCCACATAGGTACAATAATGCTTAAAAAACCACACATTCATCAAGTTGAGATACACGAATATGTACTTCACCTCATTGACTATCATTACAACAAATTTGGGCAACATCCTCACTTCCGATACTACCTATACAATATAATCATGCGTCATCGAAGTAATGATATTGCTTCTACTTTTATCAAAATTAACCTTGAACATACACTCCCTCCCACAAATACTTGAGCTTGTTAACCAATTGCAAGATATGCCTAATGACAAAATTGGTGAAAAGGGTTGCACGATTTGGGTCTTCATTGTATGGAACATGCTCGTATTGGAACAAAAGTAGAGCTAAAATCACAAATATGATCAATCAACAAGGTATACCAACATTCTTCTTCACCCTTAGTGCAACTGACACAAAATGGACGGATTTTCATGCTCTAATTCTTGGCGACCACCCTACCAGTATAGATCAACACCATCAATGGAATATTCACAACATCATATCAAACACACATATTACATCACAATACATGCACAATAGATTCAAAATATTCCTTGAAGCATGTGCCTCAAAAAGACCTTCATATAACCGATTCTTGGTGTAGTTGTTTTACTTTTTCTTCCTTCTTATCCTTCTCATCATGTTTGTCACTTTATAAGATTGCTTTCTAATATATTCACTTTATAGGTACGAATGGAAACATAGGGTATCCACACACATTCATGGTTTTATTTGGTTGGAAAATGCACCAAATATGGATACCTTAGACTAGGAAGGTGTTCTTGCAGTTGAAGCTGCAAAACACTTTTTTGACACATATGTTACAGCTTGGAATCCTTGTAACAACCATTTGTCCACTTTTGGGTTACATCATTCTACCACAAATCATCCATGCAGTCTTGCATCACCATCCATATTTGCATCAAAATACTCAGTTGACTATGAAGAACTTATAAATTGTGTTCAAAGGCATGCCATATGTTCATAATCAACTTGGCTTCACAAAAAGAGAACATTTGTTCAATGTTGCTATGATTTTCCCTCTGACCTACAAGCTACTTCTTCCTTATTCATTGATGCAAATGGAAGTAAGACCTACAATCTTACAATAAATGATTCCCTTCTAAATATTCACAACCCAACCATGCTTTCAATATGGAGGGATAATGTTGATTTCCAACCTGTTCTTTCTAGACATGTTATCCTCAAATACATTTCAAAGTAGAGACAAAATAGAAAATCTACCATGCTATTCTCTCTTTTCTTGCACATGCAACACCAAGTGACGACCCCGTTCTTCAACCAATCAAGTGATTCCTTACACAAACAATTGTAGAATGAGACATAAGTGCACAAGAGATGTGTCACATGATCCAAAAAATCCCTCTTGTGATTTGTAGACGTCACCTTTTTTCCCTAAATGTGAGCCAAAGTGTCTTCTGTTGTGTTTGTAATGACACTACTAACACCACTCCAACACCCCCCCCCCCCACTCATATTTTCATACATGGAAAGACCCCTTGCTCTTGAACATCTAACCCTGCTTGAAGCTGCTCATTCCTGGTATTTCTCACCTAAGAGGAAAACAAATACATGGAAACCAAACTTGCATCGCAATATTGTTAGAGTCTTTCCACAATTCACTTCCATTCCTCCCTTTGATTCTTCAAATTTTGAACCATTTTGTTGGAGCGAAATTATTTTATACAAACCTTTTCATCCCCTCCATGATGATATGAGAATAACAAGTTATGAAATTAGATATCATTGGAATCACATTAGAGACACATATGTTGTGTGGCATGTTGAACGCGTACAACAAGAACCCTCTACAACTCCATCTGATTATTTGAACTCCGATCCAATTCCCTTTCCCTTGCCCCATACCATGGATGAATGGGAACTTCTCTATCAAATCTGACTAGGCAACAACATCCATATTGATGACCTTGAAATGCTTCGGCATTATGAATTTTACAAAAATCACAATTGGACACATAACAATATACCCACCCATTTGCATGAAACAACGATATCATTCGTTGACTTGATCAATCGATTCTCCACCCACCTACATGAAGATGCCACCTCGTTGTCCAATTCACCATATTCCTTATGTCTCACACACAACGCATATAATTTGATCTTGTCAATTTTTATTTTAGAAACACTACACTGCTCAACCACTCAAAATGGACATTCAAGGTACTGTAGGCACTGGGAAATCTTACCTCATATCTAGCTTGAAATCTCCACTCCAACCTACATTTCGACAAAATTCCTCCCCACTACTTCTCCTAGCTCCAACTGGTGTTGATGCCTTTAAAATACAGGCACTTACAATACATCCTGCTCTTCAAATACCCATTGTTGAACTACACTCTCTTGAAGGTCACTCTCTTTTAAACCTTCAAGAATAACTCCTCCATATTCGTAATATTCTCATCGATGAAATGAGATTTATTGGCCCAAAATTCTTAACCCAAACTGGTGCACGCTTACGTCAAGATTTCCCCTCACATTGTACAATCCCATTTGGTGGTTGTTCCATGATCCTTCTTGGTGACTTCGGGAAATTTCCTCCAGTAAAGGACATACCCATGTATCCACGCTCATCCCTTGAAACTACTCTCTAGCATACATTTGATACTTTTGTCACACTCAAAGCCATTTTTCGACAACAAGGAGATAGCCCTTCTCAAATTTCCTTTCACCAACTCTTACTAAACCTTCGAAATGAAACACCAACTCTTGAAGACTGGGCACTTCTGATGACAAGAACAACCTCATCCCTTTCCCATGCGTAAAACCATTCATTTGAACAATCTACCCACTTGTATGCCACTAATAGATCTGTTTCATTGCACAACAAACACATTCTCAAACACCTTAATATTCCAATTGCACATTGCTTTGCAGGACAAAGGAACAAACATGTCCACTAATCCATAGATGATGAATAGTTACCATTAAAGGTCCTTCTTGCTATTGGTCAACAAGTCATGTTAACTACTAATTTATGGATTGGAGTAGGCCTCATTAACGACTCACTTGGAAAACTCATTGACATTATGTACAAGTCCAACAGACAACCTCTTAGCTTACCATCCTTTGTTGTTGTCGAATTCCTCCACTACAAAGGACCCTTATGGGATTCTTCTAATCCTACTTATGTTCCCATCTTTCCCATAACAAGAGGAACGCATAGGAAACTACAAATTCGTATGGCATGGGGTTTAATAATTCATAAAGCACACGGTATGACCCTACAAAATGCAACAATAGATATTGGAAACATTGATATATAAGGGCTTACATTCACTGCAATATCAAGAGTTAAATCTCTTTCAGACCTTTGTATTTCTCCAACTTTCTCTTTTTCTAGATACTCTTGAATGAAAGACAATCCATATGTCCGACATAGGAAAAAAGATGAAAGCTTACTTGCTTGAAAGTCTTTTAAACCAAATTCTGCTCGAAGCTTTTCATTGTTTGCTCTATAAATGTACTATTTTTCCTCTCAACATATATTTGTGATCATAACACTTCTTCTATTGGTCACACTTATGTTTTTCGCATTATTTAATGTATTGTTACAATTGCAAAGTAAATAAAATATGATTCTTCATGAGATGTATCATTTACTTATATGTTTCCCCATTTATTGGTTCAATTCAACAAAGAAACTAACCACTTTATCACATGTTCCTTTGTTGACATCAAATTCAAATTTGCTTTGATCTACTTTAATGTGTTACTGTGTAATATTTCAATATGTCCATGTTGTATTACCTATATATGTTTTATTACTCGAAATATATGTTTTATTATCTTAACTTTAGTTTTATCTTAACATTTCCCTTTTAAGAAAGGTATCTACCATTGTGTTATTCCCTTTACTGGGAGGTGCAAAGGAAAGCCGAGAGGGTAAAAATATTGAAAGTGAAAACTAAGGTTAAGATAATAAGAATTTGTTTAATTTTAATATTAACAAAATATATTTCATGCAAAGAAGCTTATATTGCAAAAGAGAAAAATGCATTTACTAATAAGAACAAAGATTACTGAAAATGTTAGCATATAACTAATGTAGCTTTTCATAAGATAGGTATTACAATTGATTTTTGGAATATTTTGAATTTAGCAGTAAGATTTATATCATTGTCTAATGAAAGGGAAACAATCCTTTCCCTTTGACTAAAATTCCCAAGTTTTTTTTTAATCTTTTGTTGACGAAATTTGTTGCAGTTGACATGTAGAAGCTACAAAAAAAATAGATAATAATCAAATAAAACAATTTTGACAAAATAGATATGAGATGCAAGATGAAAATGAAATATCCAAATGTTTATTGATGTCAATGTTAATTTTTGTATGTAAGTTCAATGACAAATAGGAAAGCCAATTGTTTTGTTGTCGATGGGAAAAACTTCAAGCAACGTTTGCATGTTTTCTTTGTCATTAGACAATGTATAGGATAAATGTTGATTAAAAACTTGAACTCTACCATAAATGGAAGATGGATTAATACTTTGAAGGTATGTTTAACTTATGAGCTTGATAAAATGTGCAATTTGGAAATCGAAATCACCTTTTCTATTCACTTGACAAAAGTAATGTAAAAACAAAATTAAAAAAATTGCATGTAGTTGAGAGTTGTTTGGCGATAAAGAGAAGATAAAATGCATGGTGGTAAGCAACATAATTGAAATTGAAATCACTTGACAGAAATAATGTAAAAAAAAAAATTAAAACATTACATGCGTTTGAGAGTTAAATCATTGTAGTTCACTAATGACTATGGACACTGTAACCAATCCTTGAACCTATCAAATAAAGTAACCAAGCCTTTATGTTTACATCAACATTTATCTAGAAAATAGAATGATACATGAAAAGAGAAGACCAAAAATGTACTATGGGGAATTGGTATACCAAAATAGTTTATTTGTAACATCGACATACACAATAGACATGTGCTTTATGGACTTTGAAAGTATACAACCCTAAACCACTAACAGCATCACATACCTATTGCACAGTCAATTTTATCAACCTAAAATGTTCAAGGCTAGCAACGTTTCCAAAATATAGACTTCTATATGCTAAGCTCTTATATTTTTGTCATAAACATAGTTAATAATACATCTGGAGTCATGACTATTCATCAAACTCATCCCTTCATAACACATGCCTCTTCATCAACCGCGTTTTATTACTTATCTGTTTATTATTTTTAACTATGTTTATATTTATCAGTCATGTCCTTCCATAGTTTTCTTTTCTACAACTTCCTTTCCACAACAAACTCTCCGCAATAGACCTTTCCGCATTCAACTTTCTGAACCGACCTTTCCGCAATTTGCGGGAACTAACTTCTTTCGCATTTGCGGGTTGCAGAATGTAGATGTGTACTTTGAATTTTCTTGAAAATCCATTCCATAATTATCTTTCCGTAATGACCTTTCTGCAATCAGAAACTTCTTCGTTCCACAATTACAGATTGTGGATTGTGGGTATGCATTTCGACTTTTCTCAAAAATTGCTTCCGAATTTTCTATCTGCAATTACCTTTCCACAATTACTTTTTTGCAAATACATTTCTGCAATTTACCTTTCCACAATTACTTTTTTGCAGTTACTTTTTTGCAATTACTTTTCCTCAATTACCTTTCTGCATTTACCTTTTCGCAATTACGTTTCTGCATATACCTTTCCGCAATTACTTTTTCGCAATTACCTTTCCACAATTGTGGATTGTGTATTACGGCTATGCATTTTGATTTTTCTCAAAACTGCTTCCACAAATCCCTTTCCAAAAAAACAATTCAAGTCAATTTACGGATTGTGGATTACGGATGTGCCATCCAACTTTTCCAAAATGTTCCTCCACAATTCATCTTTTTCAACTCCTGTGATCCGTCGATCTTTTGTGGCTTTGATCTCATTCGTTGATCTATTATCAGTGTGAAACTTTATGGATCTCTAATCTCCTGTGCATATTTACTTCTTTAATTATTTCCCCATTGTCGATCTCTTGTGGCTTTGATCTCATTGTTTGATCTACTATCAGTGCAGAACTACACTTTAACTTTGTGGATCTTTTATCTCTCGTGCAGATTCGCTTCGTGAATTCTTTCCCTATCGTCGATCTCTTGTGGCTTTGATCTCATCCATTGATTTTCCATCGCTGCAAAACTACACTTTAACTTTGCAGATCTCTTATCTCCTATGCATATTCACTTCGTGAATTCTTTCCCATCATCGATTCATCTTTCTCCTTTAATCTGGATAGTCTAATCTTTGTTAAAGTAACAAACGCAACCTCTGCAGAGGATCGATCAATCAACTCGATCTATTAGGACTTGATCTCCTGATCTGGATCTATCTATAACATCTATAGCTTCATCCTCCATGCATATCGATCAATCAACTCGATCTATCTTCACCCAGACTTGATCTCGTTATCTACATCTGTCTTTAGCATCTATAGCTTCATCCTCCACACAGTTCTGCAATTTTTTTCATCCATGGTATCGATACAAGGACTTGATCCGCTCACTCAATCTACACATTATCTTTGTGGATTCATTTGTCTTGCATTGAGTTTGCACTGCCATGATGTTTATTGGTTATTCATGTTAGGATATTTAGACACTTAGGAGTTAGTTAAGATCAACTTGTGTAATATATCCGTTAGGTAAAGTGTGTTTCTTTAGTATGAATTTGTCAATATTCTAATCCAATGGTCACGATATGTTCTAGACATAAAGTGATCTGATGGTTCAACTTCTCTTAGATCATACCTACCATTGATCCATGGCTTAACACCCAATTGGTCCATGATCTCTATTTAAAGAGCATGGAGGGTCCTTAGCTAGTTGATCGATTACGAGAAGCTCATGTCAATTTCTTTCTTTTGCATAATAAATTTCTCCAAGTAGCTATTTGGAGGGTTTTAACCATGTGACAAACATCGATGTATTGATCTGTGATCCATTTATGTGAAGTGGTTGCTCTAGGTGTTTGGTCTTTTGGGAGTACGTTGTGTACCCAAACATGGTATCCGAGCATTTATGAAGAGCTTCTTTCGGTGTTTATGAAGAGCGTTTAGCCACGTGACAAACATAGGTGTATTGATCTATGATCTAATTGTGTGAAGTGGTTTCTCTAGGTGTTTGGTCTTTTGGGAGTACCATGTGCACCTGAACATGGTATCAGAGCGTTTATGAAGAGCCACTTTCGGTTTTGATCAAGATCTAGAATCGGTGTTGCCAAAACTTTAAAAGGGTTTCTGGTTCTAGAGTTTCTATGCATTTGTGGGCTATGGAAGCTATTCCATTGTGTCCAGAGCACCGTTTCCATTGAGAAATAGTTTTCATTTCATCGAAAACCGCTTCTATTTGATCTAGAAACACCCAATTTGGAAAATCTGAATGTATAATGTTACAGTGACAGATTTGTTTTATTTTTTTTAAATCTCTCATATTTTATCAGTTTTATTATTAGATAATTACTATTTTAGTCTTGGATTAATGCCTTCCCTGGCTGTGTATGCTCTTTTCCGTGCATCTTGTGCGATCGCGGCGAATCAGAAATAGTAAGAAAAAGTTCATTTTCTTGCATTCTCAGCTACGTATGCTCTTTGCTAGGGATAATATTAGGGGTGAATTTTAGCCCAGTGGGCTATTTTTCCATGTTTTTCTCCCAAAAAAGATTCGCCATTTTTCATTTTTTGAAGCCCTGTTTTCCCCAATTTTGATGGGGTAAAATTTTTTCACCCTAAAAATCGCCAAATTATTATATAAACGATATAAAATCCTTGGAAATTAAAATATTATTTGAAAAATATCGCCAATCATTTTATATTTGGTGTTTTAAGAATTGGTAATATTCGCCAACATTTATACACTTTTAAATAAGTATGGTTCCTTAAAATCATCCCTGCTCTTTGCCATGCACTTTGTGCGCTTGCGGCAAATCAGAAATAATGAGAAAACTTGAAAATGTAGACTTTCGGGGTAAGCTAACTAAGATCTAACCCCATTGTGTGGAAAAGTTTTTTTTTTCGGTTTTTTTGTGATTTGCAGGAAAAAAATGCAAGCATGAAGACCGATAGAGAAGAGTAAAAAAAATAAAAAAAAACCCTTCCTCTTTCCATTCTTTTACGTACCTTTTAAACTTAGCTCACTTGGTTCAAAGTTGTTTTTTTCCTTGATAAGTCTTGAGTTCAAGTCTTATCTAGTTACTTTTTAGTGCATGCAATTTCTATTTTCAAGTTACTTATTGTAAAAGTGCATCTCACTTAAATAAAATAAAATAAAAAGTGAGTCAATTAAGTCTTTTAATTTATTGTCGCACTATTTAAAAGTAACATTATTGTAAAAGTGAATATCACTTATTTTACAAAAGTGATTCACTTAAAAAACAACTTTATTGTAAGTGACTATCAAAGGTTCATCTTGGGAAGAACGGGGGTTCATTTTTTTAGTTGGTCAAGTTAATATATGCCACATCACTATTGGGGACACCTTCAACATTTTTTTGATCAAGCATAACTTCATCATTCGGAATCAGTTTTTAGTGTCGTTTTTTTTAAACAGCCTGATTTTTCAAGCTCTTTGCATCTAGGCAGTTAGTTTCTATTATTTCAGCCATATGTTTCAAGTATGGCCACCCCTTGTGATATTATACTTACTATTTCTAACTATTTCTCATGTAAATCTTGTATGGAGGATGTTCTAAGAAGTAAGGGAATTTTCAGAATTACCCCAGAGAAAGAAACAGAACCCACTGATGATGATAAGAAAATAAAATGGGCAAATAGATGTGATGAAGCTCGTGAATTGATTGGGATGCCAATCTCTATTGATATGTGATTCCACATATCTGGAATTGATGAACCTGATAAATCTTGGCAAAAGTTGGAATCTTTTTTTAGTAAACACAATGAAGTTCGAGGCCATCAACTTGAGAATGAGTTGATTTCTTTGAATCCAAGTGATTTTTCATGCATTCAATACTATTTATCTAAGTTTAAAAATCTTAGACTCTTTTATAAAGAATGCAAGATTAAGAAATAAGACAAACAATGTATTTATCATATTTTTTCCAAACTTGAACGTACATATTCTGTTTTTGTATCTACATTATACTCCATGAAAGAATCCTTGATTGCAGCTAGCTATCAAGAGCCTAGTCTTGAATCCTTTTGTGATTCCTTAATTAGAGAGCAAGATAAGCTCATTTATCTTAGAATAATTAGCAATGTAGATACATCTGGGAAATCCTTATTGTCCCAATAGAAAGAAAAGTCCAAGCCTCCAAAGAAATGGAATTTTCGCAATAATAAGCCACACAACAAGGGTCCCAAACCCTCTCAGTCAACTCTTTCTTTAAAAAATGAAAAAGGATCCAAGCCAAAAACAAAGAAGAATGAGCATCATCGCAATTTTTGTGTGAAGATAATCATGATGAATCTAAGTGTTTTAAGAAGAGGGTAGCCTTGGAAGCAACAATGAAGAAGCACCACATCATCCTAGATTCGTCTTTAGAATCTACCTCTCATGGACATGCACTTTGTGCTTCCATTTACTCTTATACTGCATCTTCTTCTTCTACTTCAAATGAATGGCTCATTGATTTTGGAGCATCTTATCATATGGCTAAGGATCAAGCCATCTTTTCTACTATGCATAAATGTAACACCAAACAAATATTTGTTGGTGATGATATATCTCTAAGTGTTGTAGGATCTGGAACAGTTCTAGTAGAAAATCATCATTTCAGTAATGTATTATGTGTTCCAAAACTTTCCTGCAATTTGTTGTTAGTCTATCAAATTACTCATTCCGGTGAAGGTAAAATTGTAACGTTTACACCTCACCAAGTTGTAATCAAGGATTTTAAAAATCCTCAAAATGTCCTTGCTACTGGAACTGTTGATGATATTACCAGGTTGTACAAATTTAACAACTTCGGGTCATCACCTTTTCCTTCAGTTTTTGTTGCTCATAGTGATAACTTGAGCAAACTTTGGGATGAGCGATTTGGTCACTTAAATTATCGCTCATTGCAACAACTATGTAAAGACAATATGGTGATTGGTCTTCTGATGGTATCTTGAAAGGATGGTGTTTGTTCCGGTTGTGTATTCGAAAAACATCATCAGGACAGTTTTGACAAACATGCCTCTTGGAACAGCTCGGTTCCCTTGGAGCTTGTGCATAGTGACTTGTGTGGCCCTCTTCCATCTACTTCCTTTTCTGGTTTCAAATATTTCTTAAATTTAATTGATGACTACTCCAGACACACTTGGGTTTACTTCCTAAAACTTAAGAGTGAAGTATTTAACATGTTCTTGGCCTACAAGGCCCTTGTTGAAAAACAATTTGGTCATTCAATTATCAAGTTAATATTTTACAATGGAGGAGAATATGTTAACAAAAAGTTCACTACTTTCTGCACTGAACAAGGAATCCAACAACAACACACTGTTCCATATACACCACAACAAAATGATGTATCCGAATAGAAGAACCACACTTTAAAAGAAATGGCTAATTGTATGATCCAATCTAAGGGACTAAGTCTTCAGTATTGGGTTGAGGCCATAAATTGTGCAAATTACATTGTTAATCGCACACCCACTAAAATTTTACAAGGTATAACACCTGAAAAAACATGGAGTAAAATTAAATCAGATGTAAGTGACTTCCAAGTGTTTGGTTGTGAAGCATGGTCTCACATTTCGGATGAAAAACATAAAGCATTGCAGCCTAAAAGTGAAAAGTGAATATTTGTTGGATATTCAGAAGATGTAAAAGGTTATAGACTTCTTTAGCCACATTATCATGATATAATCATTAGAAGAGATGTTAAATTTGATGAAAATCTCTTTTCCTACAAGCCTAACTTGGCGGGTGTGCCATCTTTGGCCTGCGAGCCTGATTCAGCAATCGTGCTTTCTTCTTCTTCTTCTTCCATCTTCCTTGACAGGTTTCCAAATCCAGTTTCTGATGATGATAGTGAGGATGAAAATCCACCTCCTCCTCCTCATGTTTCCCCAGTTGCACTAGCACCAATGCTTCCTCGATGGGTCCATTCAACATGTGAAGTAGCTGGTGATATTTTCGGTGATCCTAGAGATCAACGTTGAACAGGTTCTCAATTTCAACGAACCTCTTCACTTCTGGCTCAAGTTTCTGAGAATCATGATCTAGAAGCTTTTGCAAAATCTATAGGAAATCTAGATTGGGATGGAGCTATGGATGAAGAATATTGTTCCTTAATGGAAAACGATACTTGGGATCTTGTTCCTCTTCCAAAAGGAATAAAAATTTTCAGATGTAAATGGATCTATAGAACTAAGTATGCATCATATGGAAGTGTTTAAAGAATTAAGGCAAGGTTAGTTGCCAAAGGTTTTTCCCAAGTTGAAGGGATTGACTACAATGAAACCTTTTCCCCTTTCGCAAAAATGAACTCCATCCACCTTGTTCTTTCCCTTGCAGCCTTACATAACTGGGAAGTCCATCAAATGGATGTCAAATCTACCTTCTTACATGGTGATTTACATGCAACAACCTCCTGGATATGTTTAGAATAACTCATAATACTTGTTCTTTATGTTGATGATCTTATCCTTACTGGTAGTGACCCTAAACTTTTAACCCATGTGAAATCTAGTCTTAAGCAAAATTTTGAAATGTCAGATTTAGGACATTTGCATTATTTTCTTGGTCTCCAAGTCTTGCAAACCAAAGAAGGAATCTTTGTTTCCCAATCTAAGTATGCTTCTGACCTTCTTCATCACTTTCACATGGAAGATTGTAAACCAACCCCTTCTCCCTTCTAGTCTGGAGTCAAACTTTCTACCAGTTGTACTTCCCCTAAAGTATATGCCACCCTGTATCATTAGCTTGTTGGTAGTCTCTTGTACTCGACTCATTCCCATCTTGACCTTTCCTTTGTCATTGGTCATGTTTCTCATTACATGCAAACACCTCATGAAAGCCACTGGAAAGCAGCAACAAGAATACTTTGATATGTTCGAGTTACAATTCAGTTTGGGATTCATTACAGTACCAGGGGGAACCTTTATTGGTTGATTTCATTGATTCAGATTGGGTTGGCGATCTTGATTATTGAAAGTCTACTGCAGGTTATGTTTTCAGTCTGGATCTATACATGTCACTTGGGCTTGTAAGAAACAACAATCTATTGCTCTTTCTTTAGCAGAAGTAGAATATTTAGCCGCAGTTAATGCCATTCAGGAAGCTTTATGGCTTCGATAGATCCTTTTAGAGTTTGGATTTGAGCAGCAGCAGCCTACTCCACTTTGGTGAGACAATCAAAGTACCATCAAGCTTACCAAAGATCCAGTTCTACATCAATTCAAAAAAAACATTGAGCTACACCTACACTTCATCAAAAATCTTGCTCATGATCATGTCCTTTAAATGCTCTATTGCCCTACATATGATCAAGTTGCAGACATCTTCACCAAGTCTCTTACAAAAGCAAAGTTTTCTAAACTTCGATCTATGTTAGGAGTCTAGGAATATCTTCTTAAGGGAGGATAGACTCTAATGCCTCCTTCCTTCTCCTAATAGTGTCACTTTTGTAAATCCTTCAATCCTATCCCTAGTTGTTCTTAAGGGGGGATGTTTGGATATTTAGACACTTAGGAGTTAGTTAAGATCAACTTGTGTAATATATCCATTAGGTAAAGTGTGTTTCTTTAGTATGCATTTGTAAATATTCTAATTCAATGGTCATGATATGTTCTAGGCATAAAGTGATCTGATAGTTCAACTTCTCTTAGATCATACCTGCCATTGATCCATGTCTTAACACCCGATCAGTCCATGATGTCTATTTAAAGAGCATGGAGGGTCCTTGGCTAGTTGATCGATTATGAGAAGCTCATGTAACTTTCTTTATTTTGCATAATAAATTGCTCCAAGTAGCTATTTGGCTAGGGCCGTGGATTGTTTCCCTCTCGATGGTTTTAACCACATGATAAACATCGGTGTATTAATCTGTGATCCATTTGTGTGAAGTGGTTGCTCCAGGTGTTCGATCTTTTGGGAGTACCTTGTGTACTCGAACAATTTGTTTGTCATTACTAAACCCTTCTTACAATAATGAAAACTATTTTCAAAATTCTCCCTCTTTGGCATTGATGTAAACATCTAATAATTCTCCTTATTTGGAAACAAGAACAAAGGATAACCTATTATTCCTTTCTAGTCTCCCTTTTCTTAACTTGACTTGGTACTAACCATTGTGTTATGATCTGGTTAACATTTTCTTTCTTGCATTAAGCTCTTCGAATAATAACATGGATGATAAATTCATAGACTCCCCCTATCACAATGCTTCCTTATGTCCCATTGATGAGTTTTTTAATTACTTCAAACCAATGCGATGACTGTCTAGAGAGAAATTTCTATGTGTGAGTAGTGTTGGACTTCTATGCATTTTTTTGCACATCAACTTACACAAGTTCTCACAATTTCATTTTTGTCACTCACCAAATATTTTCCTGTATGTGTATCAATGGTAGTTTATGAGGATATTTGGAAGAATTTTTTCCTCAATGGAGACTTTAAAGGAAGCCAATGTTCATGGTTGGAACCCATGGGTTACACCTTCCAATTTTCAACAAAAATCTTTCCAAAACACTTTCAACAACATGCTTTTCTACAATTTCATATACACACTACTATGAGAACTCTGTCAATTAATATGGGCATGAATCCCAATTGTTTCCTTCAAAAGTCTGGCAAATCTATGTGTTCAGTATTCTCATAGTGAGTCTTATCGTTTGTACTAAGTACTTGCTTATTCATGCTTCCTATAAACATGGATAGATAGTGTCTTAGTTTTCTTAATAAGTGATCATATTCAATAGGTAACTCAATCAGTTCAAGCAGGTGCCCTATGACTGTGATTTTTTAAATCAGTCTATCTTTTGAGTTCATTCAGCTAACTTGTATCTTATTTGGGACTTTTATCAATATGTTCGTCAGAATCTTTCAATATCGTTGTTTAGCCATGAAGATGTCATCATGTTGTCAATGTTCGCCACAGGAGTGTGTTGATTGCTTGTAGATTATCCAAAAACCAAAAAACTCATTTGAAGTTTATGAGTTGGTTTATACACAAATAACTGCTTTGCCCAATGTGTGTTGGAAGCAACATATCATATTTTTACTGGCTAAAATGGGATCCTCGTCTATTTACTAAGGTAATATTTTGTGTGGGGTCAAATTCATGCCTACTGTAAGTATTATGTTCCGATTTTTAATAAATCCTAATCAAAGCCTTCTTTTTGTTTGGGTTTTGTGGATTGTGGAAGCAATTTTAAATATTTTTTTTTTTTTTTTTTTCTCTGCAACCCGCATTCCACAATCCGCAATGTGGAAAGTAGAAGTCCTCTTCTTTTGGAGGTTTTGAAAAGTGTTTGTATGCAGCCCATGACCCGCAATTGCGGATGTTGAAATCTAGTTTGTTTACTTGTTTTTTCCTTTCCGCAACTCGCAAATGCGATTGCGGATTGCGGAGGTTTTTTTGTTAATGAAATTTCATTTTTTCAGTTTTGCATTTCCGCAACTTGCAAAGCAGATTATGGAAAGAGAAAATTATTTCCATTAATAAATCTTTTATTTTTGATTCTGTAGTTCCGTAACATGCAATACGGATTACGAAAAGTAGAAAGTTAATAAAAAAAAACTTTGCAAGTTTTTTTATCCGCAAACCTCAACCCACAAATATTTTGTGGCTTGCGGATTGTGGAAGCTAACAAATTTATTCATGATGTCAAATATTATCCCATATCCCACAACTTGCATCGCGTATTGCAAAAATCGAAGATCAAAAATTTTGTTACAACTCATATTCGCATTTCATTTTCTCGCTCATATTTCAACCATGGATTTTCTCAAAATTTATGGTGTGGATTTATTCTGTCGTCAAGTCTTGGTGTATCTAAATAACTTAAAGTTGTGAATTCTTCACCATTTTTGCTTTTTATTTTTACTGTGCTTGACATTTTTACTGCGATTTTCTTGTTGAGCTCATCAATCCTCGTGTTCCCAAGCTGTCAAGAGGTAATTTTTTCAACTCTCAATGGTCAAATTCTCTTTTTTTTACCGTGGGTAAATTTTAATCATGGTTGTTAAATTTGTATCAGAATTTACCTCCAAATCTGCCAACATGTCTAGAAACACAAGATACAAAACAACTCTCAATGAGTAAAAGAGCAAAGACCCAAATGTTGGCATCTTCTCTGACACAAGTGGACGAGTGGTAGAAACCCTCCATCTGGAATGGTCTAGAATATACCTAATATTTGATAATGATGACTTCTCCACTATTACTCATGACTAGCAAGCCTTCGTAAATATCAGCAAATCACAGTTGCATCGCATTGCAGCTAGGCCTCCATCCATGCCTTACATGGACCCAGTCAAGTGGTCACTTGACCATGCGAGCCCTAAGGAATGGTATTTTGATGACCATTCTCACACCCAAGTGGCCTCATTCTACCCACACATCTTTGCAAGACCATATGCTCTCAAACCGCCCCAACAGCTCCTAGCTTTCTGATTCCTTGACACAGTCTTGACCTAGTTTTATTTTAACAAACTGATAAAATCCTGGATGGACAAACCTGTAGAGTTCATCCCCAAAACAAACAAGACCTATCCTATTTCTTGGTTTAGGGATCATTTTTCCCTGATAGGGACCATTCTCTGTAGGTTGTATGGATTTCCCAATTGCACAGTGTTTAATGTCAAATGGAATCATACAGCCCACCATGTATTGGAAACCGATGAATCATTCAATTGGGCACATATCATGTTAGTTGTTTTGAAAAAATAAATTTAGAAGTACCAAAAGAACCCAAAATACAGGAATCCCACATTCTATTTGTCAAGGTATGTGATGGATTTTTTCTACATGAGATCTTCATTCCTGACGATGGGATGGAATTTGACCAAGACTTCACCTTCAGTCCATATTTATTGCTAAGATTTGTGGGAGGATAACTTTGTCTCTCACATTTATGAAATCTGTGACCACTTCATAGGGTCGATGTACCAAATGATTTTCAAAGTAGATTCCCCCACATTCTCAAAGAGGGCCAGGGCATTGATTTGATTGATGGGTGATTGGTATGTAGGGGAATATTTCTCCTATATATGGGTTTGGGGCAGCATTTTCTTCCAAGGTTAGTACCAGACATAATGGTGCTTCAAGAAATTTTATTCTAGACTGTCATTGATGGGGTCTTCCCAAAGCTTGTAGTAGTGAAAAGGAAGCGTTGGCCCAAGTTTCCACTAAATTTTGGATTTCTGACCCTTCAGAATTCCATGCATGTTGCTTTTCTTAGACAAGAAATTGCTGAAACGAACTTGGTTGAAGCGTCGAAGAGGAGACATGATCCTAATTATTTGGTGGCCAACCATTTTGTGCAAGAACATATGAAGGTCACATATTTCCATGAGGAACATCCTGATGATTCAATTTACAAGGGAGCAATTAATTTATGAGAGGTAGTGAGCAGGATTCCCACACCTAAGGAGCAAACATTTATATTCTAATACCACAAATACCTAAATACCAGGGTGTTACACTTTGGACAACTCCAACTTAATGTGGAGGAAAATGTGCAAAACAAGCTGTAGAAGAGGAAGAGAAAGAGTCATTGGATGGCTCTTCCTCTGATCCTTCGGAGAAATAAAAGGATAAAGGTAAATATGTTGTTGATGGATACATAATAACACAACCTTCCTCAACAATTGAGGCCTAAGAGAGATCATATGAGTTTAGAAAGGGTTTGGAAACGTTCACTGCTGAAATGAAAGCACATGCAGTAGTGACTGAGGCACATCCCAAGAGGCATAAAGTTTAAGAGGCCCCTCCAAAGGTACAAACACAATAGGAAATGGTTGTTGACCCACAACCTCTTCCACAACAAGTTCAAAGGGTAGAATGACTAGTTCCATTAGAACAACATGTTCCATATGAGAATCAAGTTTTGCAGGTCTAGCCAATCCAACAGGTTAATCCTCTGCCCAGGAAAGAAATGAAGTAAAATATATTGAGACTAACCTTTAAGAGGATATATATCCTTTCACATTTACATTCCACGTCACTTTACCTACTAGTTTTCCATCAGGTGTTACCACCACTCAGCCAGCCGGGGCCCTTTCTCAGAGTTATTTTCCCAAACATACCTTTTCTCAAATTGATTTATCCCATATTATTTCTACTAAAAATGGTACATATTCAATATCATTGGCACCCATGCCTATTTCTACCCCTTTTCCCACTTTAGCTATTCTTTTAGCACCATTTGAGCTGACTTTCGATCCCCCCAAATTCATTCTTTAGTTTCACAACCTGATAGCTCTTTTGTTCCCACAAATTTCTATCATTAACCCATTACATCTATCCATAAGTCCATTTATTTAACCCTTGGCTCTATTATTTCAACATCTTCCACTACCATCCCTTCAATTAGTATGTAGATCCATGTACCTGAATTCCCCCAGCCTGCACAAATAGTCACTATCCCTGAGAGAACCCTCTCCACAACTGAGATATGGAAAATTTTGGGGAAGATGTTGTTGTCTCCTTGGGACAATATTTTTGGAGTAGGAAAGACAAGGTTGTGGTGAGGAAAGGATCCAAGAGGTCAAGGGAAGGAACCTTTAAGTAGGGATCAGTCCCAAATCAGATCATATAAAAAAAGGGAATCCTTGGATGTCAAATAGGACGTGCTAGAAACTACAATTGCTAGGGGATCTTTCGCTGGGGAAAATTATGATTCAGTTTCCAAACTAAATAAAGAGGTGGAAGAAAATGAACAACAATTATAGAGGTCCAAACATGACTAAGAACAATTTGTTGCACTGCATCAATAGGAGTTACAATCCCTAAGGGATGAATATAAGGAAAATCTCAAGAAAATCAAAGAGCAGAATGACCTTCTCAAGCAACAACTTGAAGAGAAAAAAGATTTGAATGATAAACATGACCAGAAGATAGCCACCCTTGAGTAGTAATTGCAGGATTTCCAGCTTGCATCTGCCAGTTCTTAATCTTCCAAGTTTACTAGAGAAGAATTCAAATAGAGTCACCTGTAGGATCCATGATGATTTTTACCAAGGAATGGTTAGTCCCTTTGAAGGGTTTTAATAAAATGCAGGAATTATATAATGCATTTTGGCATCAATACGACATTATTCACAATCACAATAGAAGAAGAAATGAAGAGACAAGGCATTTTGATAACTTGGTCGTTTGGCAAAAGTATATCAAAGACAACCCCAAGAATTTGCCAATTTTGGACAAGCTTAAGCTCAAGAGGAACAAAAAAAGTTTTGGATTTGTTAGGAGTCAATTGATACACGGGATAATGTTTGTGACCTGGTTGATTCCATTATCATGGATGGGCATATGGATTGTAAGAGGAAATGGTTTGCTTCAGTAAACCGGCTTGGTTTTCTAGATCTTCCATTATTGGATATGATTGATGAGGCCTTGCCTCCGAAGCTACAATTGGAGCATATTGGAAGCGACTTCACTAAATCCAGGGAGTAGATCTAGGAGATAAACTAGCTTCACTTGGACCAAATCAAGTAATGCATCGAGGATCCACTCACCTAATTGATTAATACTGACCTTTTCCTCTGAGAATGGGAAAATATCAAGAAGAAAGAGATCAAATCCTTTTTTTGCAAAGGCGAGTTACATTTGGAACACGCCCAATATCGGGACATCCAAGATTTATTGGATGCATTTTCCAAGTGGCAATCTGCGCTTGGAAAATCCTAGTTTTGAATATTTTGTAATCCTATATCTTGGGAATATTTTTCTTTTTTTTTGTATATTTTATAATGATTATTTAAATAGAGGCTCTTCCCAAGAGAACACCCTGTAATACTTGGCAAGATTGTAATTTTTTGCAATTTTAATAAAGAGTTGCAGTTTCCTATCTTATGTTTTATAATATTCATTAAATTTCTTTTATGAATTTTAGTCATTCTCTTATCTATATCACATATTGTTCACAGGTTGCTCATTTTATCAAACATGCCAATTTATGTATTAATGTCTCATTACAATTTTAACATGTAATGCATGTATTCAATGAATGTTTTTATTTAATTCATATGTTATTTGCTGCAACTATTGAACAACCATTTATGCCTAGTACTAGTTTTTCATGTGCTATTGCTTGAGAGAACAGTTCTGCACATATAACACCTTGAATAAAACATTGCAATTTTATTGTTTAGTTTTATTTGAATTTGATAAAAATAAATAAGCCTCATCTGTATGTTTACATGTTGGGTAATTATTCCTCTAACATCATCCATATACGACAATTGTTCTACTTTTAAAAGATCTTTCACAATCAATGTCTTAGTTTCCTTAGAAAATTTAGTCCATATTCCAGTTACTTCAAACCTTTATCACACCTTCCTCATAGGAAGGACATATCTATTCGATCTAAAAACCCTTGTGCCAATGGAGATCTTGTATCCATAGGATTTAGTCACCCCAAACAACTTGGAGATAGAATCATCTTTGCGTGGGATCGATTCGAAGCCTTTTTGGTTGAACTATTTCCTTGTCTTGATTTCCTGTAGATTATCCAACAACCTACAAACCCAGGCCATCGAAAAAGTGTCACATCAAGTTTAATATCCATTGATTGCTTTCATATATGCTTAATCCCATATTCCAATTCAAAAATAGTTCACTGAAATTTCTCACTCTTAGAGGTAATCTATTTTCATAATCCTTGGATGTAGTTAGCTCTCATGATCATCACCTATCTTCCCTTAATCACAATTCTGCTTCTGTCTTTCTTAGAGTTAAAATATTAAGTTTTCTTCACTTGTCATAAAGTATCCTTCTTTTTGTGACAGTTTATAATCATCAGTTTTACTATTGATATTTTTCAACCAACCTTTAGATTCCTTCCATACCAGATTTCTTTGTATCATATGACTTGTTATTCTTTTAAGGAGTCTTAAATGCCATAAAAATAACTTCTGCTATCTTAGTTACAGACTTCATGTTCTTATGAATCACACACTTTAATACTTTCACGTTGCTTCACTTTGTCACATGGCTGGTCTCTAGTAAAATCTTCAATTTGTCACTTCTACACTTCTTCTTGTCTATGAGGAAGATAGCTTTTACCAATTATTTCTTATGACTCTTGTTCTTCTTGTTTTGATGACAAACCCAAGACATTCCTTTCTTCTTACCAACTCATATTTTTCAGGTACCAATTGTGATGTTTGATATTAACTCCCCCTAAGTGTATGATCCCTTCTAATGCTAAGTTCAGGGTTCTCTTCTAGGTCATGAAATTTTTTTTTTAGAAAATGTATCTACCATTATCATCTTTATCTCAAGAGGGAAATACAACATATATTATCTTAAACTTGAACCTTCAATCTATTGTACTTGGTGTTTCTGCTTTTGTCATGATGCAGGAGCATCTTGCTCTCCATCCAAGTCCAAATCTAATTTTTAGATCAAACCAAGAAGGGTTCTTCATTTTCTGAGTTAATAATTGTTTGAATAAAATATTGTAAATAAACATATGTTTTATGTGCTTCTAGATGGATAGAGAATCACTAGGTGAGTCATTGACTCATGTAACAAAGCCCACAATTGATGGCAACATTCGATGAATCGTTCGATGGTTGTTTGGCAAGTCATAGGATAGGATTTAGAGTTTGTTAGAATGTTGAGTGTATTGAGGATCTCAACCAGAATTGGTTCATGAATCCTGTTGATTCTATAATCTGTAAGCCTTCGAGGCAAGAGATATACCTAACCAATGTAAATCTGGAAAAGACGAAGTAGCCAAATATTATAAATTTGGCTAAGGCATGGCAAATCAAGGAGAAATTAGGCAGAGGATAGTTGCTTGTGTTTATACCAGACCTAGGAAGATCAGAACGTAGGTTCTGAACTAAATTATGAATGTACATATTGTTTCCCTATTTGACTTGGTTACGTTATTTCATGGTTCAAGGATTGTTTCCCTTTAACAAGACAATGATATAACTCTTACTGCTAAATTCAAAATATTCCAAACATCAATTGTAATACCTATCTTATAAAAAGCTACATTAGCTATATGTTGACATTTTCAGTAATCTTTATTCTTATTAGTAAATGCATTTTTCTCTTTTGCAATATAATATTTTGTGCATGAGATATATTTTTGTTAATATTAAAATTAAACAAATTCTTATTATCTTAAATTTTGTTTTCACTTTTAATTTCATTTAGTTAAATTATTGGGAAGTTGAAAGAAAATAAATTTTATAAAATGATAAATATATATTATTATTGGTCATCCTATTTAGAGTTGGAATTTGATGGGAATTTTCCCGTTTATGAACATTTCCCCCGTCAAATATAGGTAAAAATTAGCCCCATTTTATTAAACAGCTGAAATTTTTGGCAGAACATCAAAATGACGGTTTAATTTTTCATGAAAACGTTATTATGCTTTTAAATAGTGTTTGTCTGGCATGCTAGAACGGTGGCACCGTGGCACCATCCACGTGAATTTTAATTCAAATATTAAATGTGAATTACAATTTGTCATGGCCCATCAGTTAATGGCAGTGAATGCCGCTGTGTGAACACTGAATGCCACATTTTTTGGTATTTGGTGTATTGTGTATTAGGAATCCCCAGTAGAGCTTTCCATCGAGAACAACAGAGGAAAGAGCAGGCATGGGAGGCTAGAGATGATCAAGTTTGAGGTATTTTCCATTGATTTCTAGTAGCAGAGACCGCTTTCCATTCACGGTTCCACCCATATCAATTAGCATAATTTTGTTTCACCCATGAACATGAACACATAATCCTAAAATTGAAAGGGAAAACTAGGTTTTATGCCATTTATGTATGATTTTTCTTTTTTTTTCTCTTTGTTGGAGTTTTTCACAACATATTTAACACCTTACACACCCAACAGAGTAATGGAGAAATTTCTCCATTGACCGGTTTCTCCCCAGTTCCTCTCAATTTATTGAAACATATTTAATATGGAGCCAACCCGACTACTTGGGAAGTTGGGCTCACTTCCAATGTGGATACCTGTCTATCCATGTTCATGTCCACACCAATTAGTACATGCATTCTTGGGAATGGCTGCTTAGGTGTAGGCTTAGGTTGTGGCTATGGGTTGGGTGTATTCTAAAGTTTGTGATTGAGAGTCCCAATAGCTTAAAATAGAGCATGCAATAATTTGTTTTATAGGGATTTTATTATTTTTCCATATTGCTTAGAAGATTCCATGACAATTTGTGTATCACGGTTTTTGTATTTAAAGGGACTGTGCTTGTTCAGTGGATAAGCAATTTGAAGCATTCTAGTGTTTTTTTTGTAGATCACAAATGGAATGACCTTGTAAGTAGCCATGAGGTCACATAAGACGCCCTAAATATTGTTTACCAAGTATGGTCTTGAATGGATATTTTTATTGATCTGGTATGACCTTATAAGTAGTCGTGAGGTCACATAACAAACCCTAAATATTGCTTATCAGGTATGGTCTTGAATGGATCTTTTCTTCTTCTATGCTTTGAATTTTAATGGGCTTTCATTATTGGAACTTGGTTTTTTCTGCTTTATTATTTTTCCCCGTGGGGTTGAGATGCATTACATAATGTAGGTCTTATTTCCAAGATGTATGTGGGTAGCGGAAAAAATAGAACAATCTCTGAAGAATAGATAGTATAAGTCTAGAATATAATATTAAATTTCAGGAAGTAGCAAAGGCAACAGCCTTTTACACAGGTTATAGTTTACAAAGTTGCAAACAAAGGTGATAAAGAAATAATTTGTCTCTCCAAGGGTTTGAAAAATAAAATTTGGGAAAACATCGAGAAAAGGAAAAAAAAGAATGAAAATGAACAAGCCACTACAGACCTACACACACTCTATCTGATACATTGCCTCTTATTTTTTTGTTCTATAGGAAAACCTGGCTGGGAAACTTCAAGGGATGCTTCCCCTCTTTCCTGGTATCCCTAATAAGCCTGTCGACATAGGCTAGTGCAGCTCACCTAAGGGGATTTGAATGAGACACCTTTTGGTGTAGAACTAGCCAAATGCCTACCAACATTTGTGACAATGGATTGAGCTAATCCCTTGTGATTACTTTGTTAACTTCTATTCCACAACTAGCACCAAATTGTTTGGAAGAGATCATTTATAAAGTGTCAACCTCTTGCTTGCCACAGATGTGTAAATAGTTCAAAAGACTTACATGCTTTTATTCTAGTGCTTTAATTTTGAACTCTTTAATGAGGCACAAAATCTGGGCAATACAAATCATAGCCTTGATTGTTATCAAGTCAGGGTTCCACTCTAGGAGTCTAAAAGGGTATGGTATCTAAGGCTGGTATTTAGTCATAAATTTGACAGTTAATTCAATCTCTATTTGACACTTCAATTGTTTATGTTTATATCTATAAACATTGTTATTTTTTTGAAGTACTTCCCTTAATCTCAAAGAGAAATATAACAATTTTCCCAAAGCGATTGGGCAGCACAAGTGCCCCATTTACATGGAAAAAGTAGGCCCTTGGGCGGGAAACTAATGAACATAATCAATTTTGTTCTACTAAGTTGCTGTGACAGGGTGTCATTCTTTTGTCAAGATTCAAAATCACCAAGGAATTGCACCAAGCCCTTATTACTTATGTCTTCAGGGGAATCGACCCTGGTGGGTGGCCTGACATGCTGCCATCTTCACTGCTGAATGGAAACCCCATTGGCATAAATATTGGTGATTGATGAACACTTGCCATGAATTGAAAAAACAAATCTCATGAATTTTCCATTGATGATTTTCAGATGTTGACATCACTTATCACTTTTTGTGCGAGTGATCTTTTAGAACTCTCTTCTTTTCTATATTTCTTATGAATTTATGTACTTCCTTTTCTAATGGAAGTTTTATTCAACTGCAAAACTTATAAAGCTACATCATTAGTTGGACTTTTTATGGAGCTCCAATTTCAATCTTTGCAAGTGCAATGTAGTTTGTTTTTCATAATCTCTCCTTAATCTCTATGTTTTGATCACTTGAACAGGGATTCACCCATAAAATTCACATTTACTTTCTGAATTCTTATTTCTTCCTAGCAGAGATATGACTTTGGATGTGTAATGTCCCCAAAAAATGAAAAAAAAAATAAAAAATTATAGGCTAGTGAAAACTACCCCAAAGGGGATCATTATTACTCGTGCGGAATTACATGCGCTACTTATACTTTCGATCTCTTCAGAAAATTCCCATATTGTCTTGTTAATCTCTTATCCATTCAGTGATTATTAGTTCGTTTACTTATTATGTCTTAATTTTGTTATTTAAACTATTTATACAACTTAGTTATTACTGTTGGTGAATTAATGAATTGTATAGATCATTGTTTTATTCTTGCACATGTGTACTTTGTTTATTTAATAAAAACTAACTTAACTTTGTTGATGGGAACAAAGTGGTGGAGTGGCGAGACTTGTTCTCCCATGAAGATCAGAGAGGTAAGGACACTCTTCATTATGTAGGCTTACTTAGTTCATTCGAACTAAGGCACCTTATTTATTGACTTACAGGTTACTTTTGCGACATCAAGATTATTTGGTTACTTGAAGCAATTCTGTTCCTAGTTATACTTCCAGTTTCGCCTTGCACTTTTATTACTACTCCATTTTACGACTCAGGTAAGTCATATGTTCGTTAATTATATTTCTTAGTTAATTAAATAGATGCTGTGACTTAATTTATTGTCCTTACCATTATTAATTATATGTCTCTGGGTTAATTAATTACACTTCTCTTGTTTCTATTTTGCAGGTCTGCCTTGGTTACGAGTTTCGAAACTCAAGCTTGTTCTTCCTAGTGAGTGCATCATGGCATACTACGTTTTCCATGATTCCTAAATACAACAAAACCTAGACTAAATACTTATGCAAAAATACTACTTATATGAACTAGCAAAGGGCATGTACCAACACATTACTTTGATGCTAGCGGGATAAAATGTAAACACTATACAATAGTGTTAAGTTTGTGCACACTTTAGAGTTGAAAGACTATGGTATAAATACCATGTCATTGGTAATGTGTCTACGATGGCATTAGAAAGTGGGAAAACTATAGGATATAGTGTGCACCATGATATAACAAGGTTTATCTTAAGACTTGGTTGAATGTATTACAATGATGATTCATAAACTATGGTGAGGGTTCATGAATGCGTTAATGGCGACCAGTTAGTGCTATTAATGCCATCGTGGTTTGTGAAAATACTTGGCAAAGGGTTTGGGCATTTGTTGATTGTGCATTATGTGGTCTTGGCATTGGGGTTTCATGTGGCTTCTGCGCAGTTGGAGAAGGGAGGAGACCTCCATTGATTTGCAGTTAAGCTAACCACCAGACTTTGTGTAAACACATTGTTTCATTATTTTATCCATGGCATTGTCATGCTTCTCATGTCATCGTTGATTTGATTGTAGGTGAAAATGAAGGTGCTCCCAGGTTTGCATAGAGCTATGCTTTCGATTTGATATTGCTACTTCATGGCCATGGTAAGACTGCTAGCAAGATCTTACTTGCCTCCTCTCGTTCTGGGCATTTTTTAGTTGGGATTATTTACAAGGTTGGGATTTTAGATGGCACTTGTCGACTCTACGTTGGGGGTTTGTAATGAACTTGCTCTGGTTTTTGAATCTCATTGGGAGGTTTGGCATCTTGAGTTGTGGCTGCACCATTTCTTGTAATGGTGCCGTAGCTCACAGCTTGCCATTTAACATTATTAATACGTTGATTGTTGTAAAAGAGGATTTGTGCCTTACTATGTAAATATACTTTGCGTTGGATTTTATGTGAATACTGTAATGTGTTTTGGTATAAGATGCGTATGATTTTCGTTCAACGTTTTTAATCGATTATACTCTATAAATTCGGGACTGTGTAGTTATTTTAATGATGCATTTAAAAAGTTGGCTTGCTGGGCTCGATCGTGGCTTTAAGCCTATATAATTTACTCTGTGTATAATGGTAACAGTTTGGGTTTTGGAAGTATGCACAATAGTCCATTTATATTGTTTGTAATTTATGTTTGGGAAATCTTCTAGAGCTTGGGGTGTTATGCCATGGGCTGCACCATTATTGCAATGGTTTCGTAGCCCATTAGATTGCCACCGTAAGCTTTTTGTTAGCGTTAATGGAAACTGTATATTATACAGAGTGTTGTAATTTCATTTTAATTGTTCAGCATGGGTGCAGGTGATGCCATGAATGGCATGTGCCTCTCCCAACGAATGCGATAGCTTAGTTGGCATTTTAATATGTAATTTGTTATTTAAAAAGATATGGTTGCAACAACTAGGGTTATTGCAAACCCATGATATTGTTTTGGCTAATGTGGTGTGACTGTGTGATTGGATTTGGAAACTTGGTCGTGGCTAGTATGACTGGGTATATGATCTTCAGGATTTGGGACTGGGCGATAACAAATTGTAAAACATTTTATATGTAATAATAGAAAGGATACTATGTATTAAGCTATGTATTTTGTTATGCATTTTGATTACGGTAATGATTTATGTTAAGTTTATTATTATGTTGGCCTTGGGTCACGAACATCCATGGGATTCGATGTCACAACTTGTGTTGGCATAAGATAGGGTTTTCTTCTTAAGAAGAACAATTCCTTGTTTAAATAAGAACTATAGACATGTTTTTAATGTGGAGTTTAATTTTTCTTTGCTTATGAATTATATTTGTAACCCATAAGGGTCGATACCACGACCTCTGTTTATTAATATAGAGTTATAATATGAATTATTTACTTGGTAAAGTTTTAGGTGGATGTTTATGATGAATATTATATGGGACTTTTAAACATATAATGAATGTGATTTATCGTATCTAATTATAGATGTTAAAACTATAGGTTTTATGGCAGAGTCTTGATAAGGACCACATGGATGGTCACAATATCTCTCTGATTAATTATAATGTTTGTTTCCGGTTATGTAGAGTATTTTGTTTTAATTATTATGTGAAACAAACCTTGGAAGGTATTTAATAATTTTATTAGCTTGTTTATTATATGAAATCTATTCTTAGTAGCTCTAGTTTATAATATATACTTGTTATTAGTTAGCATAATTAATATTTTAATTAATTACTACTGAACTAGTTTCTTTAAAGCTTAGGGCAAGCCTCTGCTAACAAATGGAATATGTCAGAAGGGTATTAAAAACAGAGAACAAAGTATAAACATAATACTAAGATCAAAACCTAGTTAATACAGGAACATTTATGAAAGATACAAACCCTAAATATAAAGAGCATATATAATAAAAATTCTCCAGCCTGTGATTAGTAAATTACAAATACAAACCCTAGCAGATTGTTAACCATAAAACTTAACTATTAAGGTTAGAAATTACATTGCAGCCATTACTTAACATAAAAAGTAATGAATCTTTAGAAAAGAAATAGAATAGGCATTCAAGGGTTTCATACCTAAATTTTAATCTTTGTCAATGGTTGCACCTGCACACTAAAATAACTAGCATTAAAAATTCAATGCAGATCCGACCTCTGTTTTAATGACCAAATAACTTGGAAACTACCATGTTCCACCCAACCATTACCCGGAATTGTTCTTGGTTTAAATATGGATCCCCCCGAGCTGGACTCCAATATGTAAGTAGCTTAGAGCTCCTAAGGTAGGGTTTCCTAACTAGTAGTTAGTTCTGAATCAATCCTCTTTTCCTTACAGGAAAAGTTCTCCAAGAAAACACCTCAGAGCAAAAACAGTCAGAATAATAATTCTCCTAGATAAAAATCAGAACCCCAAGCCGTTTCTTGGATTGAGTCTTTATAGATGGAATTTTCAGTCAAAGGGCGAGTTAAATCAAGAAATCATTGATTTCTTGATTTAACCCTTTTTTTAATTACTGGGGTAATTTTTCCAATACTTAACTCAACAACTTTTAACTAGTTCATGGTTAATCTTTCATATCTATTTCACTATTTATTAAACCTTTAATAATAAATAATAATTGGTGGAGCTTCTCTTCTTTCTTTATTCAATTATATAATTAATCATAATTAATTCTTTATACATACTATGTATAAAATAAATAGTATTATAATACTTGTTAGCATTTGTCTTTGGGCATCATGTATTATGATCCCTAGACTTAACAACACTTCTTCATGAAGGTGAAGTAGATAGATGTCTTAGGTCTACTAGTCTAGGCAACTCTAAACATCCTTGCATGTTGGATTTACCTCGTATAACGTGGTAGTTCTTCAGTACTTGGTGAGAATACAGAAATTCAAAATTTCATTTAATCACTTAAAAATAAGTATGATGAGATCAATATTATTCTCAAGTCGTTTTCACTCGGAGTTGATTTTAATCTTTTCAGTAACCCCTAGCACTTACCAGAGCCCATACTCAGTGCTTATAACAAGGAGTTACAAACATAGTGCAATTCTAGAGCTCTCTCTCAACACTAAATGCCAGGATGTACATGTACGATACACCTAGGGATACAATGGCCAAGGATCTGATGCTCCATATCTTATGCTCAACATCAACATGGAATTATCTAGAGCTTATGCCCAACATTTCCAATTATATTTTCATTTGTTCCAGAGCTTTATGCTCAACACAAATGTATGTACTCATGTGCTCCAGAGCCTCTCGCTCAACACAAAACATCTCATCGATCATGTGCTTCAGGGTCCATGCCCAACACAAAACATTTCATCAACCATGTGCTTCAGGGTCCACGCCAAATGAAACCAACATATATATACATATATATCATCAACAATTGGCTTACGCCCAATATACAAAGCAAATCATCATGTTCATATGCAGTGGGGTCTTTAACCCAATACAAAAATAAAACATCAATATAATCATCATGATCAAAATGATCATGCCTATAAATGTTAGGTCCAAAATTTGCGATATTACATCCCTCCCTGCTTAGTACAATACCATCCCAAGTTCTCTAGGGACTCTGAATGATATAATGAAACAAAGCAGGGTAAGCCTTTATCATGGTGGCCTCATTCTCCCAGGTAGCCTCATTGACCTCAAAGTGATTCCACTGCACTTTCAATTGGACTACAGTCCACTTTCGATGCTGCACTTCTCTCTTGTCTAATATATGCAAAGGCTCAGGGGAAAATTCCCCCGCAGGTTCCACCTGTAATAATGACCAATCAATGACATGTTTAGTGTCATAAAAGTATTTCTTTAATAAATATGCATGGAAAACATTATGAACTTTTACGTGCATAGGTAATGCTAGTTCATAAGCCACTGGTCCTTTCTTGGCTAGAATTTCGAAAGGTCCACAAAATCTAGGTGCTAACTTACCACACCTACCCAAGCTCAACAAGCTCCGTTTTGCTTTCAGTTTCAAGTAGAAAAGCTCACCTACTTGATAGTCTTTATCTTTTCTTTTCTTATCTACATAACTTTTCTCACGGTCTTGTGCCTCTTTAAGGTTTCCCTGGACCTTGGTAACTAACTGTTCCAAGTCCAATAAGAGGTCAGGCCCTAACATGAGCTGATCCACCAAACTGTCCCAAGTAACTGGGGTCCTACTCTTCCTTCCATAGAGTACCTTGAAAGGACTTGTCTTGGTGGAAGCCTGATACCCGTTGTTATATGCAAACTCTACAAGGTGCAGATAATCCTCCCACTTTGTGGGGTTGTTCATGACATACATTCGAAGCATGTATTCAACAATTTGGTTTACTATTTCAGTCTGTTCGTTCATCTGTGGGTGATAAGAAGTGCTAAAGTTTAGCTGTGTCTCTAATCCACATAATAAATATCTCCAAAATTTTCCTTTAAACTTAACGTCTCGATCTAAGATAATTGCTTTGGGTATCCCATGCAATCTAAATATCTCTTTTAGGAAGATATCGACAATGTTCATGGACTTGTAGGTTGATTTTACGGGGATGACGTGTGTTTCCTTTGATAGATTTTCAATGTCTACAAAGATGGAAACATTTTTCTTCTAGATTTTCAGTAAGCTAGTAATAAAATCCATAATGATAACCTCCCACTTCCATTCCAGAATGGGCAATGGTTGTAGTAATCTTGAAGGACGCTCGTGCTCAGCTTTAACTAGTTGACATTCCTGACATTTCGTAATAAACATTGCAATGTCAGCCTTTAACTTAGGCCAGAAAAAGTGTCTCTTGATGGTAGATATCATATTTTGGTATCTCGGGTGCCCTATAAAATTCTGTGAGGATGCTAGACTGAATGTCCCCTCCATCTGGAACATACAATCTATCCTTGTACCATATTAGTCCAAAGTCATCCACTTTGTATTCCTTCTGTTGTTGAAACAACCAGTCCTCTTGGACCTTCTTGAGGATTTCCACATAGAATGGGTCAACCTTGTTGGTTGTTCTAATATTCTCATGCAAATCTGCATCAGTTTGACTCAAGCCCACCTCATATATCATATGACTTTGTCGACTCAAAGCATCGACAAATTTGTTCTCTTTGCCCTTAATATGCTTTAGTTCAATGTGATACTCACTCAGGAAAGCCAAACTTTCTTCACACTTTTCAGTCTATAAGAACTTGTTTGCTTTCTTCTACAAATCCATCATGGGGCAAGCGATTCTCAAGAAGTTCTCAATGAACTTTCGATAATACCCGGCTAAATCTAAAATGGACCTAATGTCACTAACACTAGTCGAGGTAGGCCAATCCTTTATAGCTTGAATCTTTTTCAGGTCGACAACTATTCCTGCCTCGATTATGATGTGACCTAGGTACTGTATTTGTGGTTTGTAAAAATCACATTTACTAAACTTAGCATAGAGCTGGTGTTCTCTCAACCCTCGAAGTACTATGCAAAGGTGTTCTTCATGTTCCTCTTTAATCTTGGAATAAACCAGAATGTCATCAATAAAGACTAGTACAAACTTATCCAGATATTTACTGAATATGTTGTTCATGATACACATAAAGTTTGCGGGTGCATTTGTCAACCCGAATGGAATCACTACAAACTCATAGTGCCTGTACCTCGTACAAAATATGGTCTTGGGAATATCTTCGTCTTGAATCCGTACGTGATGGTACCCATATCGTAGGCTAATCTTCGAAAAGATTTTATCTCCTCCCATCTGGTCGAACAAATCATCGATCCTAGGGAGAGGGTAACGGTTCTTTATAGTCATTTTGTTCAATTGACGGTAATCAATGCACATTCACATCATACCGTCCTTCTTCTTTATGAACAAAATCGATGATCCCCAAGGGGACACATTGGGTCGGATATACCCTTTCTCTATTAACTACTACAACTGTAGTTTGAGTTCCACCAATTTTGATGCACTCATGCGGTAAGGGGCTTTGGAGGCCGGAACTGATCCTAGGGTCAGTTTGATGGAAAATTCTAGATCTTGTTTCGGAGGTAATCCGAGGATTTCCTCGAGAAACACATCCTTGAATTCTTCAGAAATGGGGAATTCTTCTATGCATTGTTCTCTATTAGACTCTACGTCTCGGATGTTCATCGCAAACAACTTGCAGCCCTTCCTAACACACTTCTTCACTTGTAAGGCGGATATTTGTCTTACAAAAACTTTCTTTGGGATGCCTTGAATATTCACTTGGTTCCCTTGGCTATCAGTACACAAGATAGACTTGTATAGACAATCAAGCATGACATGGTGCTGTTCCAGCCAGTCCATGCCGATAAGAATATCATACGATCCTAAAGGTAGGATGTTTAGGTTTACCTTAGTAAGGAAACCATTCAGGTTTACTTCACATTATTTAACAATTTTCAAAACCTTATGTTTCATACTGGTGGCTAACTATACCAGCTAAGGTTTAACATGCTTTACTTTGCCTAACTTGCATAAATCAACAATCTTAGGTGTAAAATAGCTCCGGCAAGCACCGGGATCAATTAGTATTGAAATAGAGATGTTCAAGATATTACCTTCGATCTCGAACATTGTAGCTTGATGCTCTGCCTGTTGGCCATCTAATGCTGATGATCGATTCATGGGGTTTCCGCTATATCCTCAATGGTAGGTTCTTCTTGCAGGTTATGTAAGACTCCATTGTTCTTGTTCTTACATTCTCGAGCATAATGCAGCTCATTGCATTTCCAGCACTTGATTGCTAAAGGGGTAGCATTGGATCATCTTGCCACTTGCTTATTACAATTAGGAGCTGGTGCATAAGTTTTGTTGAATTTCTTGTTTGCTTGAAAGCTGTTATTTTCCTTTCTATAAGGCTGCGGGTTTGACCCACTCTTGCGGTTATCAGAAAAGTTTGTACACTTTTCTCTGTTTCGATTTTGGTTTTCTTTCTGTAACTGCCCATGCTCATAGCAGAGTCAGTCCTTGTGTAGTGCAGTATCCAGAGTCTTTAACATGTCAAATTCAATCCTGTCCCAAAAACTGGGAGGAAGACATCCTAGGAACTGTTGGATCTTCACCTTCTCTTCTTTGATATACGGTACATAATACAACAGATCTAGAAAAATGTTTATAAATGCATCCATAGTCATGGACCCCATGCGCAGTTCATGGAACTCTTTTACCTTACGGTCAAAGAACCTTTTCAAAATGTATTTTTCTTAGGAAACCTTTCAAAAATTTTCCCAGTTTATTTCTCACAGCTCATCTTTCTTGGTGTGCTTTAAATCTTGGCACTGTCTTGCTGCCTTAGCATTAAGGTTGTAGATGGAAAGCCTAGCCTGCATTACACTTGAATAGTTATGAACTTGGAAGTACTTACTCATTCCCAGCAACCATTCTTCATCCTTTTCTCCTGTATTTACTTCACCTTCATAGGTAGGGGCTCTTATTTTTCGAAACCCCCCTTGAAGACTATCATCATTTCTTTGCCTCTTTCTCCATGGAGAAAGTGAGTCATCACTAGCAAGACTGTGATGATCTCCTTTAGTTGCTTCAGGTGCACCTTCTTTTTCTGCTTCTCTTGTGCTGCTGGCCCACTCATGGTATGGTTATCTTTTGGATCTATTGGTGTAATGGGTAGGTTTACCTTGCGGGCTCCCTCTCGTCATGTTACACAATAATGCTTCATTTATAGCTTGATGTTCATTTCTTTCATTTAGACTGTCTTCTTTGAAACGTTTTAGTTTAGCTTGAAGACTATGCAAATTTTTCAGCACATCAGAGTTTATCTTGACCACCAAGTTCACTTCCAGAGTGGGGTGGTCATTTCTTCCTGTTGGTTGTTTTCCTCCTCAGTATTCATAAACTGAATAGCGCTATAAAAGTTTTCCTGAAACACATAGCAACAAAAAATTCTGTTAGTAACAAAAATTACTTATCATACTTTATTTTCTCTACATGAATTCCTGGTGCCCCCATAAGTTTCTCAGTATTGAAATTGGGTTCTGATACCACTTGTAATGTCCCCAAAAACTGAAAATAAAAAAAATTTATAGGCTAGTGAAAACTACTCCAAAGGGGATCATTATTACTCGTGCGGAATTACATGCGCTACTTATACTTTTGATCTCTTCAGAAACTACCCATACTGTCTTAATAATCTCTTATCCATTCAGTGATTATTAGTTTGTTTACTTCTTATGTCTTAATTCTATTATTTAAACTATTTATACATCTTAGTTATTACTGTCGGTGAATTAATGAATTGTATAGATCATTGTTTTACTCCTGCACATGTGTACTTTGTTTATTTAATAAAAACTAACTTAACTTTGTTGATGGGAACAAAGTGGTGGAGCGGTGGGACTCATTCTCCCATGAGGATCTGAGAGGTTAGGTCATTCTTCGTTATGGAGGCTTACTTAGTTCATTCAAACTAAGGAACCTTATTTATTGACTTACAGGTTACTTTTGCGACATCGGGATTATTTGGTTACTTGAAGCAATTCAATTCCTAGTTATACTTCCAGTTCTGCCTTGCACTATTATTACTGTTCCGTTTTATGACTCAGGTAAGCCCTATGTTCGTTAATTATCTTTCTTAGTTAATTAACTAGATGATGTGAATTAAATTACTATCCTTACCATTATTAATTACCTATCTCTTGGTTAATTAATCACATTTCTCTTGTTTCTATTTTGCAGGTCTGCCTCAGTTACGAGTTTGGAAACTTAAGATTGTTCTTCCTAGCGAGGGCATCATGGCATACTGTGTTTTCCATGATTCCTAAATACTACAAAACCTAGACTAAATACTTATGCACAAATGCTACCTATATGAACTAGAAAAGGGCATGTACCAACACATTACTTTGATGCTAGGGGGATAAAACGTAAACACTATACAATAGTGTTAAGTCTACACACAATTTAGAGTTGAAAGACTATGGTATAAATACCATGTCATTGGCAGTATCTTTGTGTTGGAATTAGAAGGTGGCGAGACTTTAGGATATAGTGTGCACCACGATATAACAGGGATTATCTTAAGATTTGGTTGAATGTATTACAACGATGATTCAAAAACTATGGTGACGGTTCATGAATGCGTTAATGGCCACCAACTAGTGCCATTAATGCCATCAGGGTTTGTGAAAATGCTTGGAAAAGGGTTTGGGCATTCACTGATTATGCATTATGTGGTTCTAGCATTGGGGTTTCATGTGGATTTTGTGCAGTTGGAGAAGGGAGGCTACCTCCATTGATTTCCAGGTAAGCTAACCACCAGACTCTGTGTAAACACATTGTTTGATTGTTTTATCTATGGCATGGTCATGCTTCTCATGCCATCATTGATTTTATGTAGGTGAAAATGAAGGCGCTTTGGGGTTTGCATAGAGCTATGCTTTTGATTTGGGGTTGCTACTTCATGGTCATGGTAAGCCTTCTAGCAAGATCTTACTTTCCTCCTCTCGTTTTGGGCATTTCTGAGTTGGGATTCTTTACAGGGTTGGGCTTTTAGATGGCACTTGTTGACTCTACCTTCGGGATTTGTAATGTAACTTGCTCTGGGTTTTGACTCTCATTGGGAGGTTTGGCATCTTGAGTCGTGGCTGCACCATTACTTGTAATGGTTCCATAGCTCACAGCTTGCCATTTAACATTATTAATACGTTGACTATTGTAAAAGAGGATTCGTGCCTTACTATGTAAATATAATTCACGTTGGATTTTATGTGAAAACTGTAACGTGTTTTTGTATAAGATGCGTACGATTTTCGTTCAGCGTTTTTAATAGATTATACTGTGTAAATTTGGGACTGTGTAGTTATTTTAATGTTGCGTTTAAAAAGTTGACTTGCTGGGTTCGATAGTGGCTTTAAGCCTGTAGAATTTACTCTGTGTATAATGGTAACAGTTTGGGTTTTGGAAGTATGCATAGCACTCCGTTTATATTGTTTGTAATTTATGTTTGGGAAAGCTTCTAGAGCTTAGGGCCTTATGCCATGGGCTGCACCATTATTGTAATGGTGCCGTAGCCCATTGGCTTGCCACCGTAATCTTTGTGTTAGCATTAATGGAAACTATGTATTATACAGAGTGTTATAATTTGGTTTTAATGGTTCAGCATGGGTGTAGGCCATGCCATGAATGGCATGTGCCTCTCCCATGACTGCGATAGCTTAGTTGGCATTTTAATATGTAATTTGTTATTTAAAAAGATATGGTTGTAACAACTAGGGTTACGAAAAACCCATGATATTGTTTTCGTTACTGTAGCATGACTATGTGATTATTACTGTGTGATTGGGTTTGGAAACTTGGCTATGGCTGGTGTGACTGGGTATACGACCTTTAGGATTTGGTCATCGACGATACCAAATTGTAAAACATTTTATATGTAATGATAGAAAGGATACTATGTATTAAGCTATGGATTTTGTTATGCATTTTGATTACAATAATGATTTATGTTAAGGTTATTATTATGTTGGCCTTGGGTCACGAACATCCATAAGATTCGAAGTCACGACCTGTGTTAGCATAAGATAGGGTTTTCTTCTTAAGAGGAACGATTCCTTGTTTAAATAAGAACTATAGAGATGTTTTTAATGTGGATTTTAATTTTTCTTATGAATTATATTTGTAACCCATAAGGGTCGATACCACGACCTCTCTTTATTAATACAGAGTTATATGAATTGTTTCTTGGTGAAATTATAGGTGGATGTTTATGATGAATATTATATGGAACCTTTAAAGATATAATGCATGTGATTTGTGGTATTTTATTATATATGTTAAGACTGTAGGTTTCATGGTAGAGTCTTGATAAGGACCGCATGGATGGTCACGATATCCCTCTGATTAATTATAATGTTTGTTTCTAGTTATGTAAAGTATTTTGTTTTAATGATTATGTGAAACACACCTTGGAATGTCTTTAATAATTTGATTAGCTTGTTTATTATATAAAATCCGTTCTTAGTAGATTTAGTTTATAATATATACTTGTTATTAGTTAGCATAATTAATATTTTAATTAATTACTATTGAACTAGTTTCTTTAAAGCTTAGGGCAAGCTTGTGCTGATATATGGAATATGTTAGCAGGGTATTAAATACAGAAAACAAAGTATAAGCATAATACTAAGATCAAAACCTAGTTAATACAAGAACATTTATGAAAGATACAAACCATTAACATAAACAACATATAATAAAAATTCTCCATCCTATGATTAGTAAATTACAAATACAAACCCTAGTAGATTGTTAACCATAAAACTTAACCATTAAGGTTAGAAATTACATTGCAGCCATTACTTAACATAAACAGTAATGAATCTTTAGGAAAGAAATAGAATAGGCCTTCAAGGGTTTCATACTTGAATTTTAATTTTTGTCAATGGCTCCACCTGGACATTTAAATAACCAACATTAAGAATTCAATGCAGATCTAACGTCTGTTTGATGACCACGTTCCACTTAACCATAGCCTGAAACCGTTCTTGGTTTAAATTTGGATCCCCCCGAGATGGAATCCAACATGCAAGTAGCTTAGAGCTCCTGAGGTAGGGTTTCCTAATTGATAATGAGTTTTGAATCAATCCTCTTTTCCTTGCAGGAAAAGTTCTCCAAGAAAACACTTGAGAGAAAAAACAAGTAGAATAATAATTCTCCTAGATAAAAATCAGAACCCCAAGCCTTTGCTTGGCTTGAGTCTTTATAGATAGAATTTTCAGTCAAAGGGGCACTTAAATCAAGAAATCCTTGATCTCTTGATTTAACCCTTTTTTTTAATTACTCGGGTATTTTTTCCAATCCTTAACTTAAGAACTTTTAACTAATTCCTAGTTAATCTTTCATAGTTATTTCACTATTTATTAAACCTCTAATAATAAATAATAATTGGTGAAGCTTCTCTTCTTTCTTTATTCAATTATATAATTAATCATAATTAATTATTTATGCATACTATGTATAAAATACATAGTACTATACTACTTGTTAGCATTTGTCTTTGGGCATCATGTATTATGATCCCTAGATACTTCTTCATGAAGGTGAAGTAGATATATGGCTTAGGTCTACTAGGCTAGGAAACTCTAAACATCCTCGCATGTTGGATTTCCCTTGTATAATGTGGTAGTTCTTTAGTACTTGATGAGAATATAGAAATTCAAAATTTTATTTAATCACTTAAAAATAAGTACGATGAGATCAATATTATTCTCGAGTCGTTTTCACTCGAAGGTGATTTTAATCTTTTTAGTAACCCCTAGCACTTACGAGAGCCCATACTCAATGCTTATAACATGGACTTACAAACATAGTGCAATTCCAGAGCTCTCGCTCAACATGAAATGCTAGGATGTACTTGTACGATACACCTAGGGATATAATGGCCAAGGATTCGATGCTCCAGAGCTTATGCTCAACATCAACATGGAATGCTCCAGAGCTTATGCCCAACATTTCTAATTATATTTTCATGTGGTCCAAGGTTTTATGCTCAACACAAATGTAAGTACTCATGTCCTCCATGGCCTCTCGCTCAACACAAAACATCTCGTTGATCATGTGCTTCAGGGTCCACGCCCAACACAACCAACATATATACATATATATCATTAACAATTGGCTTACGCCTAATATACAAAGCAAATCATCATGTTTATATGTAGTGGGGTATTTGACCCAATATAAAAATAAAAGATCAATATAATCATCATGATCAATAGGCTTATGCCTATAAATGGTAGGTCCAAGATGCAATCTAATCTGATAATATGGGGTGGTTTTACTGGTTTTTGTATTATTGTATTTTGTAATGATGTATTTGAAATCCCATCATACATTCCCTTATTTTTATTGCTTTATCTTTCATATCTTGTGGACGTGCTAAGCCACATAAGTCATTGGATTGTTTAGAATTTCCGTTTGTTGTAGTTAGAATCTTGTTGACATGTTAAACTATCAGATTTGACACCAAGATGGAACAAGCACAAATGGACTTTAATCAATTGCTAGCTTGAGGACACTAAACAACAATGAACATACATCAGAAGTATTACCCTGCCAAGTGTGAGGAACCATGGAATTTTTCCTTGAGAGTGAAACTGACATAAACATTAATGATCTTATGAATGAGGCTTAGAGAGAAGTAGTGGGAATGAGGATTTTGAGTTGGTACATACAACCATAGTAGCAAGACTTTTTCATAGTGCCCTTTCAACTCGGAAACCTACGGTGGCTTGAGATGAGGAAATGGAGGAAATGGAGAATTAATCAGCTCAGAGGAAATATGAATACACCGGGGTGGTTGTCCTTGATCCATATTTAGTTCATTGATACTTTCAAACTACAACACTAAAAAATTATTACTGAGAGGTACATATTACGTTATTACTGACAAGTACATATTTAAGAAAAAAGTTATTGCTAACAAGTACATATTTAAGTAAAACTTTTAGTGAAAGGGAATATTAGACTCCAAAATGTCAAAAAAAAATTGTTTGACAAGTAAGATTCTAGTGAAATTCACAGTGAACCTATTAGAAACTTTCATTGAGGAGTAGCTTATGTACTACCCTTTTCTATTAAATCATGTGCTATCGTTTTAAATGAATATCAAGAATTAGTTTTTTTTTATGTCCTACCTTCTTTATCAAATTAGTAGCATATGTACTAGTAACTACCATTCTTTATCAAATTAACATGGACAATGGACCATTTAATCCTAAATTTTGGGAGGACACGGTGGGCACTGAAAAGTGTGAAAAGGGCTGTTAAATTTTCCCCCGACCAGGCTCCAAATTTGAAGCCTTCAAGGCCCGTCAAGGGCCCTTTTACCCGTCATAGAAGACCGGTTTTTTTTTAACATGCGAAATAAATTCAATTACCAAATATGCCTGTCAATCAGGAAATGGTAAAAAGGTTTTAAAAATTTCACTAGAAGGGCTGATCCAAAATCTTCCCATTAATAGTTTTTAAGTGCGCTGAGTTTGGGGCAGCTGGGGGCCGGGGCTTATGCCATGTGGACACTGGGACCCCTCACCCGTGACACCCGTCACCTAGAAAATTAAAATACATAATATTAAATTATTAATACATTTACATTATACAGTGAATCGTGAATGTGATTCGAATTTAGGACCTCGATGAAATAGGCTAATTTAAATCAGTGTACTGTCACGACTCACCTGTGTAATCACTAAATTGGAATTTGGTAATCTATCATTTCGTATTAACTCCTCCCCCAAGTGACGAGTCCGCTCACATCTTTTAGTATTTTGGTTTTAAATGGAATTATGGATCCTGCAGGCTGCAATGTTCATTTGGATTTTAGGGTTTTCATTTGTAGTGTTCCTGGTGCAGGGGAGTTCCAACTTCCATCCTTGTGTTTTGGCCCGGCAGCCGGCTATTTGAAGATCAAGGAGTCAGCCCAATGGTGTCTATGGCCATTGTAGTTCAACTGGTTAGTGTTACGTGTGTACTGTGGCCATTTCTGTTTAAATGGTTGGTGTTACGTATTAATGTAATATGTCCATTCTGTAATATGCCATATCAGTTTACTGGTTGTTGTATTCTTCCCTGTTTATATACATTTTCCCACAAATGTATCCTTCCCTTCTGGCCAGTTTCCAGTATCTAAATGCTATTTATGACCATATATTGTTGCAATATATTTATACAAAACATATGTCAAATACTGAGCCTCTGATGGCTGCCATTGCCACCTTCCTTTTCTCTGTATATTCTAAATTGTGACAGCCTTAACAAACTCTGAGCGATTTGTAGCCAAGGATTTGTGAATTGAAATAAATAAGGATTATGATAATTTTTTAGCCATGGAATGAACATGTGAATAGAATTTAATAGGATTGTGATAACTTTTCACTGTTTTGTATTGGTCTTGAAATGGTGGATTTATAAAAACCAATCGTGTATTATAGGCCCAACTGATGGGCGAATGGAAATTGGCCCTAGCTCTTATCCTTATAGGGGAGGAAGGGGAGACGCCTTTATAGATAGAACCCTAAATTACCATGATGATGGAACTTCTATAAAACAACTATTGAGGGAATACGACGGGGGAAATAACCCTAATAACTACTATTAGGGTGGGACAGTTTTGGATTCATAATTGTAAAATATTTCTCTTTTGTAATTTCTACTTACAAACCATAGTGGGAGACTCCCAAAACTCTAGGCCCCATCATCCAAGCCCACAACAGTTTAGTGGACTCAACTTGTGGGACAATTAATCTTTTTGTGATTGATTTTGATACGCCCAGAACTGTAGATGGTAACAGGGAAATCTTTTCAAAATACATTACATTGGGGCCCGGGGGGCTTGTGAGAAGCGCCTGATTCTCAATAGGGATGCTGTGGTCCTCTCGCAGTCAGCGCAAACCCTAGGGCCATTCCTGGAAGACCCTGTAGTTTCAGTTTCTTTTCATTTATTTGCACGAGCTGCTGGAGCATTTTCTTGTTCAATATTTCCAACCTGTATTCCACAACAAGGAATAATAGCTCTGGCAAACCATACAAAATGCACAGGGATCAAAATCCAGCTACTTGATCACCATTGACCTCTAAATCCATTGGAGAGGATTCTCCTGAACCCATGAATCACTACTAGATTTTGATCCAAAATCCGACGGTTTTTTCCGACGGCGCGTGGATTTTTTCTTTTAACCGTGCCAAAAATCAGAAAGATTAAATTTTTTTTTGAAATGGTGGGCATAGGTGTCGCTTAAGCGACGACAATTCTCCTAAGTGTCGCTTAAGCGACGGCGCTAAAATTTCTATCTCCCTAAGTGTCGCTTAAGCGACGGCTATCTTCTTAAGTGTCGCTTAAGCGACGGCTCTAAAATTGCTCGTTTTTAAAAAAAATACACTTAATACGGGAATGTGATCTCTAAGGACGTAGTCAAGGTCACATTTTTTTTTATCATCATATAAAGCCATCTAGATCTTTGTGGAGGTGATACTTAACTACTCAAGGTTGAGTCGCTTGTCCACACTTGAGGTGGTTATATTAGAATTCCAAAACTAGGATTTTCATTAGGTGCAGGCATTTGTGGGATGTTTTTTTACTTGAGTTAGATATTGTTGGTTGCTGAAAAGTTTGGGAATCCTTACAAAACATAAGCCAATACCCATTGATTCATTCTTACTTTCACTAGCCATTTTCAATGTGTTCATAACCATCCAACAAGAGAGCTATTAAAAATACCAGTTACTTTCTTTGAGAGGAATAATGATAAGTTGAATAGGATTGCATCATTATTTCTCTCAATGAGAAACATGGCATGTGTAATAGGAAACATGTATATTAAAATCCATATATATGCTCCTTTGACAAACATGGTTGAATCATTTTTCATTTCTTATATTTTCTTCATAAAGTTGTTGTATTTGTTGTTTTCACAGTTAGTTCCTATTTGAAAATTCACTCCTCATGCCTAGCATCATAGTGGACCTAACACTATCCAAATTTTCTTTGAGGCCTCAGAGGTCCTCAACTTGGGAATCCAGGTCATTCAACATGCACACACATGCATTTGTGATTGGATCTATTGTGCTCAGATAGATATTAATCGACACTCCCACACACACACCAATTGTAATCCCTCTTACATCATGAAAAGGTACCCCTCGCTCGAAACAATGTCATGGCTTTCCTCAATTATCTTCAGATTTATGACTAGTTGAAATAAACTTAATTTATTTGAGCTCATTAACAACCCCATTTGAGATGATCTAGCTTGGATTAACATGCAAATTAAAATTTCTTTGGTAATTCCAAAGATTCAAAGAAAATAAAGGAACATCACATGAAAACATTTAGATGGTGGCCATAGTTTGCAAACATTCATTTGTGATGGAAGGTAGTGATAGGGCTAGCTTTTTGGAGAAGCATGATGAGTAGTGGGCGGTGAGATTGCTTGAGCGATGGGGTTCTCTCTTTATCTTTCAATAGCTTGGCAGGATAGATCTTCTATTTTTATTGATGGAGGTTAAGGATTTATATGGTCTCCGTCAAATTTAATCAGTAAAGAGGTAGGGTTTGGATGAGACCATCACTGGACTTATCATTTGCCCACATGAAAAC
>LPNX010008671.1:59349-71400 GCA_001517045.1 Pseudotsuga menziesii | reverse complement strand
ATTATCAAATGGTCGATTGGATGGTGGTGGCAATCTCTAAGAAGAGATGTCTTAGCTACTCTCAGGTGCAAAACTCTCTGCAAAAGGCGAGACTAGGTTTTCTTTGCTTTCAATGAACTTCATAAATGAAAAAGAAGGGGAAGGCGTGAGGCATGGAAGGCCAAGAGTCACTGGCATTGAGGTGAAAAATAGATGGTGTCAGGGCCGTAACTATTGCGCATGAAGTTTGAATCAGGGCCAAAGCACATACAAAAGTTCTCGATGAGAAAAACCATGTGAAGGGTGTGGGAACTCAAGTTCACAACAGTTTTGGGGGCCAAAAATAACGTTCGATGCCTAGAAATGACACCAAAAGCGGAAAACCCAAATTTGCATCGAGTTGCCGAAACTTGCTACAACGGTCGAGAGGGTTCGAACAAATTGCATGGATCACATTGGTAGTAATAGAAGCATATGCGTGAACGCAAAAATATGTGGCAAGATTGTGTAGACCATGCTTTCAAACACATCTTAATTGAGAATTGTTTTCTTTGTGTTTGTCTCGCATATTTAACGGCACTCTCCATGGTGGTGGGAAAAAAACATTCTCACTTTAGATCTTTTGTCTCGCCTATTTAATGGCACTCTCCATGTTGGTGGGAAAAAGAATTCTCACTTTAGATCTTATTTCGTATCTACTATTAGTAACATGGAACTCGCCTACTCGCATTGCCTTCAATATTCGAAAAGTTTCTATATATCTCTCAACCTTTACCTTTTTTCTTCTTCTGAAAAACATGAGTAATTTGGACCTCATCCCCACCTGTCATATATTTGGACATAGGCTTGGGTGAACTTTCAATAACAACGCACATGTCCCTCGTTGTCGATTCTATTCCCGAGTGTTTCATTCTTTTCGGTGCATGGGATATGATACCTAAGTGAGAAATCGTTGGATACTATGAGGAGGTTCATGTAAAAGAGACGAGGAAAAAGAGGGCATGAATAGTATGATGAGATTGGCACTTCAAAATTGAAGTATTATTGGAAAGCAAGAAAAATATTAAAATGGCTTGTTATTTAGAAAGGATGTAAATGATATATATCCCACATGCATTAATAAGTAAGATAACGGAGAGGGAGGATAATATAAAAGGTGCAGAGTTGAAAGAGAAAAGCATACCTTTCTCGGCCTTTTGGCTAAGATCAAGTGTAGTATCTGTTCTTATCAGTTTAATATCTGATACGTGGTTCATAGAACCACATGATATTAAATGTATTTTTTTAGGGGGAGGGTCCACTTACAATAGCTTGCTATTGGGGCTCAAGGGCGTCGCTTGTGCGTTGCACTACAGCACCAGCCTGGCGCACCCCAACAACACTCAACACAAAACAAAACAACAACGAGGGAGGAACTGCGTGTGTGTTTCGATGGAATTAGTTGTTTATAAACTGTTAGTTCAATTCGATCGAGTGAATTGAGTCTTTTGCTTTGGCCCCCCCTACTAGCGCCATTAGAAACTACGATTCTGATTCGTCCCAAGAGCTCTGTTGATTTCAGCTTTTCTTCTGTGGCGTTCTTCTCGGCGTTCTTCTCTGCGATCTTCACCAATGGGTGCACTAGCTGCGGCAGACGTTAGTGATGACACCTTGTTGGCTTGTTTTTGTAATCTTTGTATTTTGTGCGTATTAGTTGGTTGGGCGCACATGGGAGCATTAGACGAGTTAAGGGCGCTCACACTCTTGTTAATGTAAAACGATTTCAGGGGCTTTGCGGTGCGAGAACCCCACTCTTATTTTGGTGTTGTCTTTTTGGTTAAATGTTTGCTAAACGTTAACTAAGTGTAAGAAGAATAAGAATGGCTCTCTCTCACGCAGAGAGAGCGAATAGAGAATATCAAGGCCTACCACACACTCCGAACGAATGCATGCAGCAAACTGAATCGCTTCTTCTTAATCGTTTCCTAGCAGCTACTCTCAACTACTGACAACTCAACTCGTTGGATTGAGGAACCGTACACTAAAGGGCGTCATGTGACCACGAACCAACTTGACTCGATGCTGTGGTTTTTTTGCTATGGAAGGTCGCTGAGTCACTCGACTCACTGCTGTAGTTCTTTGTTGTTGTTGTTGTTGGAGGCCGCGCGAACGCCAGCCTCCGCTGCCACAAATTATGACGTGCACTCTCCTCAGTGGGAGATGCTAGGTAGACCCCCCTCCCAAGTGCAATGGAGGTGGCCTTCCTAGGCCATCGACCTTGCTGATCATCGATCGACCCCGCCCAGGTAAGTATGTTTTCCAAGCTCTCCTTTTCCCTACTTATGCCCCTCCCTTTCATTACTTCCATCCCCACTACCCATGTGGGATATAACTCCGCTATTCCAAAACTAAAATACACCCATGCTCTCTCTACACTTCCATTCTTCCTTGTTATCATTGTCAATATATCATGTAAGTTCGCAGACGCTTTCTCACTCGACGAAAGTTGGTAGTTACTATAAACCTCGAAAGTCTTACCAGTGGCTTGTACTCGCCCTTGTCGATGTAGCCCAAAACACACAACAATCGTACTAGGCCCGAGGGAAGCATATGGGTTAATTGGGCTTACTAGATACCCCTCACTCAGGGCTTCTTGTCCAAAGAGCGGGGGACAAACCGAATCGAATTGCGTCAATCATGTTTTGTACAATGTTAAATCTGGGTGCATTAGCATCCATCCTCATAAGACGAAGCTTGTTAAGAAAATGTATTCTATTTGGGCCATTCTTCAAACATGCATTTGGTAGTTAGACCATTGACCCATCGCCAAATCCTCTCCAACTCCAATAGTGTCGATCGTTAAGGCCAACTTGTGCCAGAACCGATCGGTTTTGGGCCCCCCTTGTCCATCGTGCAACATTGCCTTGATTTTGTCGTTGGGGTTTGACCTGGCCGTGACTACTCACAAGCGGACTACACCTCCTCGTTTGGAGTATGCCCATAGCTCCGTTTCCAGACCGCAAACGTTAGATCTACAACAATAATCCAACAATCATGTCAATACTTAGTATACGTTCACATCAACATAAGACTGGCACAAGCCTTACAATATGCTATTCTTTACAGCTTTAATGCGTATTATGAATATTGTGTGGCTTACTGCCTTCCTATTGGCCTAATCTGCATCCTATGAATTTGCAGTGCTTTAATCAACTAGATGAAAAGATTCTAGGATGTAACCATGGCATGGAGGGAGAAAAAGAAATCACCAAGCAATCAGAATTACAAATTGCACTAAATCCCTTTGTCGCCGATTAAATGGGTCGTTGCATACTTGTTTTGACCTCTGTAATGTGTCATGTGACATCTTCCAGGAGGCCTGACTCACCTCCAACTTACATTGAGAGGTGAGGTTTATATAAATAAGCATGCACATGGCATCACCCTTCTTATCAATCTCCCACTATGACCACCAGATTTTAGATTAGATACCACCAAAATTACAATCCAAATTTGTGACACCCTTCATTATTAATGGGTGTTAATCAATATAGTTATCTAGCTATTTTTTTTCCAGCATTCTTCTGAATTTTCAATTGGAATTCGTATTTTTATTTATTTATTATTTTGCACAGCTTCTAACCACCAATTTAACGCCTCAACTACCAATGTATCTACATAATTTAATTGCCACAATTTATCTATCGTGATTAATCGATCTTGATAGTTAGAGTAGATGTTCATAATAATTGATAAAATTTACCTAAAATAACTCAATCAAAGCAAAGAGATAGTAAATTAGCTCGGAGACTATCTAATTTTGCAATACAGTTCCTTTGCAACTCTCTGAATCAATCAAGTGTTGCCCAAAAATGCGATCTATCCTCCTAGCCAACTAGGTGCTTATGTAGTTTCCTACCTCTGGGAATTGGTGGGGTTCCTAGCCCTCCATTCTCGTGCCTCTAACAAAGCAACACCATCCAGTAACCTCTTAGAATTCCTTGCCAATAGTTCTTGGCTCAAGCTCAATGTTACAATCTAGTATCCTGCTCTCCATGTTTTTCCCTTCCAAGATCCTCAACCCTTCTTTAAAATTATAACCCCTGATCCTTCTGATATAATGTTCACCTTTATGCCTTTCCCTTGCATCCTTCCTAGCCTCGGGAGAAGAGTGACTTCCCCCTTTCCTAGGAGGGTCCCATAATAATAAAGCAATGCCTCCTTTCTTCAAATCCTACCCAAGACCAAGTTACGTGCAAAATTCAAATCAAATCAAATCCTTGGTAAGATTTATGAATTCAATCTTCTAATGAAATGGGCCTAACTAAACCTTGAATAAAATGTAACTTTGTTATATAATAAAATGTAAATTAAACCCTAAATGGAAGGTAACTTATAGGCATACAATTGAGTTTCTCACCACACCCATCATGCATCGAATCATTGATAATATAAATTAATAACTAGTGTATTTTTAAGGCAATACTGGTGCACACGTGTAGGTTATGGATGCATACCTATCTGACACATAGCTTGCGTGCGTACTAATAATAACAGTCGCTACCTCTAACAGATAGTTCATGTATGTTCACAACCCAACATACAGGATAGTAAATTAAGTAAACTGGCAACATTCAAGAGCCTTTATTAAATCGCATTAATTCGATATGAATTGAATTTTAGCACCAAGGTTGTCATAAATGAACTAGGTAGGTATCCTAAACAAGGTAGGAACCAAGTACAAAACTAATGCGTCCTATATTTAATTCCTAGACAACGCTCCCACCTAACTTTGAACCATCCTTCCTCCCTAACCTGCTTCCATCTTCCATGTCATATCCTTTCTTCTACTGCAATACACTGGAGCATTGACTATATTGACCTTCATCCAGATATAAATCGTAAGTGGAAGTGTTTCCAACATCCACGTAACTTCCCCAGCAAGTGTGCAACCAACGGTCATCATCACACATCCGGGGGAGAGTGGCTTAACACGAACCTCCCACGAGTCCAGGTTTTGAAGGATAAACGGTGGGAAACACCTACACCCCTCCTGATAGAATTAGCGTCGACACCCTCTTGTTAACCACACTGAGATGTTGCTATTGTTCTTAGAGGTACGTCATCGATTGACTGGCTTGGGAAACTATGCACACGTTACAGGAATATTTACCTTGGAAGCCAAAAACCGGGAAAAACAACGCTCACGAGAGTCTCTCCACTCTCTATGTCACTGTATTATCTCTTATGTTTACCATACAATATTATAGCATCCAAATCCCTAATCCATTAACCCATATTAGATTACAACCGAGATTCCTTGACCATAATTAGTTTACAATGGGCCAAAAACAACTCAAAATGGACCCATAAAATTTCTTGCGGGTGGCTCGTTGGCCCCGCACGCCCCCTTGCTCTAGGAACCTACAAAGAGTACAACACATGTCCAACATATATTATCATTGATGGAAATTTATTAAACACATCTCGCTAACGACGTAAGATTTCCACTAGATAATGATTCTAACCAATGTAGACTGACGTTGATAGGCATTTGAACTAGTTTTGTGTGTTAGTTGCCTGATACGAATCCCCGATAGTGAGGTGCACTAGAGTACACGTATAGGTTTCTTAGGGATGGTTGTCACGGCCACGGGGCCGAGCGCACTTCAAAGCGCCTCCTTCCCACACCCAAGAGAGTCTAAGTGCTCTCGCCCAAGTAGTTGGCTTGGGCGCAAGTCGAAGTAGCGCGCCGACGGAACGTTGGACAGTGGAGACGCCACAAGGTGGTGCCTTGCCAAGGCAAACAGACGTGCTAAGTGCACTAAAGAAGGGCGCGCTCCCAACCGAGGGTGGAGCAGCTAGGTGAAGACGTGTTGGCAAGGAGCGCCAGCGCGCGCCCTTGAGGAGCACTCAACATAGTATGGGAGAGCGCCAAGGAGGTAGCACTCATGTGACACGGACGGAGGAAGCACGTGCTCCTGTGCGCTTGCATGTGGAGATCAGAAGTCAGCGTCGACGCACTCGCCCAACCCACGGGAACACACGACGCTAAGGAGACTCCCATGACACGGAAGGTAAGTGGAATCGACGGAGGCCGTTGGCACATGAGGAGGTGGCGCGTTCGGTTGGAGCGCCCACCTTCGTCGACGGCATGGAAACTAAAGTGGACCTAGTGGTGGAGTAATGCGAACGTTGGGGAGCGCACGTCTTGGCAAGGCCAAGAGCGCTCCCATATAAAAGTGGATCCTAAGAGCGCTAAGGCATATAATCCAAGAAGTGGTCAAGCAAGAAGTGGCTTCCAAGCGAAGTTGGAAGCAGAGAATGGAGACACAGTAGCATGAAGCAAGGTGACGAAGTTTGTTAACTGGGCGTTCTTCTCTGCGATCTTCACCACTGGGTGCACTAGCTGCGGAAGACGTTAGTGATGACACCTTGTTGGCTTGTTTTTGCAATCTTTGTATTTTTTGCGTATTAGCTGGTTGGGCGCACATGGGAGTATTAGATGAGTTAAGGGTGCTCACACTCTTGTTAATGTAAAACGCTTTCAAGGGATTTGCGGTGTGGCATCCCCACTCTTATTTCGGTGTTGTCTTTTTGGTTAAATGTTTGCTAAACGTTAACTAAGTGTAAGAAGATAACTTGAAATAATTCTAAGTGTTAAGAGCTTTTGCAACAGAGAGGCGTAGTCTATCGGTAGGCGCTTGGGTGGCCAACCCTTTAGGTTGTATCCTGGGTAGTGCCGCACATCCTGTTCGATCGTTCAAACGACGAGCGTTGAATTGTGGCTGTGACAGGTGGTATCAGAGCTTAGCTCTGTGACAGCATTGGAGCAGACATTGTTGCCAAGACGAAGGTGGTTTCGAGGAGGAGCTTGTGTAGCCGATAGGAAGCTACATCTCAGAGGTCGATCGTGAAGCACCTCGTAGCAGCCGGGGCGCTAAGGAAATGGGCGTCGGCGGAACGCGCCCACGGGTGTCAGCAGAAGCCACGCTCGGAAGTAGCGCTTCGTAGTAACGTGCCGGTCAGAAGCGTGCTCCGAGGTGAAGGCGCACACCCGCAGCAGTGCGCGCCGCAGTGAAGAAGGTGCCCACAGAAACGAGCGTCCGTGGAGACGTGCGCTCAAGATGGAGACATTTTCTGAGGAAGACGCACGCTTCGTAGAGCTACGTGCTCAGCAGACCGTGACGATGCGCGAAGTGGTGGGGCGCTTGACGAACGAAGGCAGCGTGCCGGGTAAGACGTGCGCTACAACAAACGGAAGTGCGCCAGTGAGGGTGCGTTTCACTAGATGGAGGCGCGTGCCACGGTAAATGAAGGAATGCGTTAGAGAAGTACGCTCCACAGACAAGGAAGACGAGCTCTTCAGCAAGGAAGGATGTGTGTTTGAGGAACAAGTGTGCGCCGACAACAAGGTAGTAGGTGTGCTAAGTGCACCGGGGTGCCAAGTGCACTAGAGTGTGCCTGCAACAGAACGAAGGTGCACTTGGAGGGTTTTCGGAAGCCAAAGAAGAGCGCCATTTTTGGAGGCTTTGTTGGGAGTGCTTCGCACTCACAAGCAGGTGGCTTTTCTCCTTGCGAGGCCACTGTTCGAAGCGCCAAGTGAAGAAGTGAGCTGTTAAGAAGGATGGCAAACTCAAGATGGGGTACCATTGAAGTGCTCCTGGGAAAGTTGAAGCTTCGTTGGACAACTGAGTTGGATATCTCTGTGATGGATGGATCCACGGCAAGGGAGTTAGAGTTGACAGAGAAAATCGAAAGCGCGACGAAGAAGTGCTGGGAAGAGTTCAAGGAATGGAGAGTGCATTCTGAGACTTGGTTTCGCAGCCAAAACTAGAGATGCTTCGATTGCCGACACCCGCAGACCAAGTGAAGGTAGGGAAGAACACTCAATAGAGAGTTCGTCAGAAGCAATTGAATGCAACAGAAAAGAAGCTTATTGCCTGCAACGTTTGTGAGAAGGACCGTTATGCAAGGGACTGCCCTGAGAAAGCAGCCTGTGGTCAAGAAAATGCCCCAGCAAGGTTAATGTCATTGAGTGTGTTGACTACACCTCAACCATCCGCATAAATCATAGAAGAAGTGCGAGCAGTGCAAGATTGCATTGGAAAAGTGAAGGGAACTCAAGAGGACAACCCACAAAGTTTGAGTTTTGTGGAAGATACAGTTAGTGGCCTTAGAGTTTCCGCACTTGTTGACACAGGCGCTACTCATAGTTTGGTGAGCAGCAGAACGGTATCATCACTTTATAGTTCGCTCGAAGTCAACCAAGCACGGTTCAAAGCGGTGAAATCGGAGATGAAGTCGGTGACAGGAAGAGTAGATGCAGATCCTCTCACAGTTGGACGATGGCAAGGGAGATTTGACTTGAAGGTGGTTCCATTGGATTATCACTCGGTGATCCTTGGACAAGATTTCCTTCGGTTGGCCAAGGCTGTGCTGGTTTCGCACGCAGGTCGCTTAGTTTTCTTGGGAGAGTCAAGAGCATGGAGTTTGCCTTTGAGGATGATGAGCAAGCTGGGACGTTGGCCTAGGATGTCTTCGGTACAGATTGTCGAATACCCTAACAAGCCCAGAAACTTGTCTCAAAATGACATATACATCAACAACACACCTCGGTAGAACAAGACAAGAGAAGCACCGTTGAGGAGGTTGTACGTTCTACATAAAGAACGTTGCGTTCGTTGGAGAAACGACTAGAGGCAGTCCAACGAGAGATTGGCTCTTTGCGCCTTCGAGAATATGAAGCACAGCTTAAGCCAAGACTTGATGAGGAGGGGAAGCACGTTGCGGTGTTGAACCTAAGAAACGAAGAACATCAGATTTCAGAGGAGAACAGTCGCTGTGACAGAAACACCATTGAAGATTATCCGTTACGTAATGCAGCATACATAGTGTAGTTTTCTGTTCATCCGATGGTCATTCCGGAATCGCAGCTAACTCAGGAAAAGTTGGCTCAAGTGGGTTTTCATCCTAGTGAAGCGAAGGCAGACCTTTTGCTTTTGGAGAGCAAGCACTTGCAAGACAAGGTGGAGGCTAATGAAGCCATTGCTGTTAACGAGCTGCAAAGGCAAGTGACACCAAAAGGGACAATGACTTTAGGTAGCTTGGAAATTTGCAAGGAGACGGACGATCCATGCAAAGGGTTGAGTAAGAATGCGAAGAAGAAAGCTAAGAGAAAATGGCAACTGGAAAAGACCAGAGAAGAGTCTTTGGCAGACTCACCAAAAGGTTTCAAGGAGGTAGCACAACTGAGCACTTTGACATATGATGGCGCAGAGTTTGAGGGGTACTTGGCTCGTTTGAAAGAGCTTAGTTACGGGGACGCCGCAGCCAAGGCTGCACTCAAGTACATATGTGATGAAGGCACGAGCGACGATGGCCTATGGCATCGCCCATCTCTTCTCACTTGATCTAGCGAAACTTAGGCTTGCTACTTCCGGCGATGGCGGCGAGGCCTTAGGCACCTTGCAGGGGTGACCTAGAAAGAAAAAGATTGCCAAGCAAAATACAAGGGGTCTTAGATGAAAAGCGCAGTAGGCTAGAGGATGTTGAAAATAGACGAGGAAAGTTGGTTTCAGAACGAAGAAGTTCGTCTTGTGACGAGATGCTTCGGTTGGACTATCTACCCAATTGATCAAATCACAAGGGCGCAACGGGCAGAAACAGGAAGAAATGAAGGGAGTACTAGTTGCAGAGTAAGTGGTTAGAAGCCATAGATGCGGAAGAGCTTCTACGGAAGCTCAGATTGTTGCGACGACAGGGAGTTGGACGGTTGCGACGATAGAGGAGTCAGGTTTCCGGGATGAGGCCCTTAGAGACACCTTGCCGAGGTCGGCAAGCATTTTGAGTGGGGGAGGATGTCACGGCCATGGGGCCGAGCGCACTTCAGAGCGCCTCCTTAGCCGGTTGGGCGCGCACGGGAGTATTAGCAGAGTTAAGGGCTCTCCCACTCTTGTTAATGTAAAATGCTTTTAGTGGCTCTGCGGTGTGGCAACCCCCTCTTATTTCTGTGTTGTCTTTTTGGTTAAGTGTTTGTTGAACATTAACTAAGTGTAAGAAGATAACTTGAAATAATTTTAGGTGTTAAAAGCTTCTGCAATAGAGAGGCATATTTTGTCGGTAGGCGCTTGGGCGGCCAAGCCTCCAAGTTGCCTCCCGGGCAGTGCCACACGTCCCGTTCGATCGTTCAAATGACGAGCGCTGAATTGGGGTCGTGACAATGGTATCCACAAATTCGGGGAAGCATACCTAGTCAACCCATCAACGTACACTAATTTTCCTCTGTAATTGTGTGTGTATAGGAACACCTTGCGGAAAATCCCATGGGATGTCTCCCGACATTCGTAGATGACATCCCTGGTAAACGTTTTGTCACAAGATACTATGCTTGACTTAGGAACTCAAATTGGGCACCTACCATCACAATCTTAGTTGATTGCCCAACGACACTTGCGAAATCGATAAGAGACAACAAGATAACCGTGGTTCTAAAGTAACATCAATTGCGTGGGCATCGAAAGAGAGAAGGTGTGGTACGAAGCATTAATTTGTGATTTAATTACTGGGTTGATACATTGCTACACTATGCGGGAAAGTGCAAATTTTATAGGAATGCGAGCCATTGTTAATTCTCATGTTTTAGATTATATTTTGTATTGTTTTTCCTTACATGGGTTGATCAAAATTCTTCAATAGGCATTGAACCAACGAGGCTTAGTATGCAGTAGACTTTGTCTGCAATAATTGTGTTGATATTCACGGACAGAATGTTGCACCATGATGATCTCTAACATTACATGAACCAAATAATCCCAGGGTTCAACTTTGAACTTGTTTGGTGTACGACCTCTTTGGGGAGTTCATGAACCAATTAGGTCGATGCCGCTTCTATTGTTACACTCTTTGATTCTCTTTTAGAACGAGAACTTTCTGCTCATTCCATTCTAGCACAAGAGAATTAAGAACTTTCTCCTCGTTCCATTATAGCACAAGAGAATTAAGAACTTTCTCGTCGTTCCATTCTAGCACAAGCTACATGAAGTCGAATTAGCTCATTTTCTATAGCATCCCTTGGATATGCATGATTTTTTTAATAAAACTTTGCCACTTGGTAAGCTCGCCATGCGCATCTACTGTTGAATCGGTCCTTTTGTGTGAGAACCAACTCATTCTTGTATAATTAGACTATGTTACAAATGTATGTGGCAAGATGAATAATTTGAAATCCTTAGAGGACTTCATTATTGCATATATTTCAAGCTCGATATCGTGGAGTCGATGGTTTGTTTGTGACCATACTCCATAGCCATATTTCCAAAGTTCTCTAAAGTCGCTCCCCATCCTAAGGCTGAGGAATCAATCTATACAATGTAGCTGCTCTCCTATGGGTATCCTTAGTGACAATGTGGCCTAAGATTATTCTTTAATTTTCATGATTACAGTTGTATGATCGTCCACCCACCTCCATTAGTTTTTTCAGGTAATTTCTAGGGTTGTGCTCATTCAGAGGATACATCTTTTAGGGATGGCAAAATGCAATTGATGCACCCAAAGAAACACTATAACTGCTTTGGGGATTCAATTCTATTGGGAAACTGGAGGATGGTTTTGCAATGTGTGGTTATGTTTTTACCTTCCCATATTTGATGTGAATCCCAAGGAAATCTATTTTTGGCTTCATCGTAACCATTTCTTCTTTGAGAGAAAAATTCCATGCTTTCTTATTGATTTCAAGAATTGTGCTAAATGAGAGTAATGCTTGTCAATCAAGAAAGAAAAAAGTAGTGTCATCGATATATACGAGTACAAAATTATAGTACGGGATGAAATTATTGTCCATCCATCCTTGAATGTAGGTTATTCGTTGCAGAGTACAAATGGCATGACTATCCATTCATGCTAACATTGAGAGGCCCTGGATGTTGTTTTATCGATGTCTTCTATTGTTGTCTTGATATGGTAAAGCCTACTTTTGTCATCAAACTTGTTATAAAACCCGTTATCGATCAAATGGGTTCATAATTGATCTTTGCAAGGAATAGGATACTTGAATTTGGTTGCGATTGCATTTAATGGTGCATAATTAATTGC
>LPNX010008671.1:0-52360 GCA_001517045.1 Pseudotsuga menziesii | reverse complement strand
GAATTAGTGCCTTATCAAGCATTCTTCTTTCTTTTCTTCGAGCTTGTCAAAAAATGAAGATGGTCCCGAGTTTGCTTTCTTGGACTCGTTAAACCTTTAAAAGAAAGAAGGGAAGGGGAAGGTTTATTTCCATGTCTTTTTATATCATGGCAGCAAGTCTTGTTTCCTTGAACAAAGCACCAGTTTTGAGTCTATCAACAGTTGGGTCCTAGTCTTTTGACCTTATCCTGATTCAGAGTTTTCTTACTCCTCCAGTTGGTTTCTTTTCCAATTATATGGGGAATCTGTCAATGTCTCCTACATTGCAGATTTGTTTCGTTGGTCCTTTTGTGTCAAAAGCTGCCTAAGTCACTTTTTTGTCGTGCTCACTGTTCAAGGATTAAACCTTTGTCGACCATTCTGCAGTTGCCTTGACCTTTTGTGTCGGCCATTCCCTGATATCCGTTCATTACATTATGTCTTCAGTGGTCCTTTTTGTGAAACTTCAGTACCAATTCCAGATCCAATTAGTCTTTGACTTACCTCGTGTTGGATGATGAAGGATGCCTTAATGCCTTCCTTCCAACGGATCTCTTCCTATCGACTGCAACACATCTTGCTCTGGGGACGAGATTTAGAGTTTTATGACAGTACCTTGGGAATTGTTGTCCTCAATGGAAATTTCCCTCGCTATTGGGTAGTGGGGATACCTTAATATCTCCTACTCGATGGATTCATCAAGTGTTCGACTTCAAGTCCTTGTAATCACACTTGTTAGAATGTACTAGGTACCTTGGGAACCATTTTCATTAATGGTGGTTTCCCTCGTGTTTGTTAACGGTTTTCATTATTGACCGGTAATCAAACGGTTTCCTCCATGTTCGACTTCAACTCCTTTATTCGCATGGTTAGGATTCGTACCTTTTTTGGGCGGTTTGGATTGAAGACCTTGGGTTGACAGTAGCATTGTCATCATTTTGCTATTGCCCAAGTTGCGCAAGACCTTGTTATACTTTATATGACATTTTGCTGAGACATAGATCCACCTTGTATTTTTGTGGCTATGATAGATTGTTGAGCATGGATCCACCTTGTTCATTTGTGGCCGTGGCTCCTTTAGATTTGATATGGCGCCTTTTTGCATATTGAGCAACCATGATAGTTTCATCAGTTATACATATGTTGGATCCGCCTGTATCTTTATGGCGATGTTTTGTATATGGACATGTATGTTCCAGAGATCAGTTTTTTGACATTTATCTCTCTTTCAGGTACCTTCACTCGAGCCTTTCGATCTTGGTTTCTCTGCTCTCTCCATACTCAGCTGTTTCCTTTATAATGTATTTCGGCTATCGTCTTCCCCTCTAACCTCACACGTTAGGGGGCATCTGTTATAGCTCAAAATGACACATCTCTGCCTGTGACCACTTTCCCATGATTTCGTCGCATGTCGGCACTTCATGAAAGTCACTGAAAAAACAACTATCTTGGAGGACCCATATCTTGAGTTCTGTAACTCCGTTTGACCTTATTTCTACACCGTTGGAAAGGTATTTCAGTTAGCTAAAACTTTCTAGAAGACACCAAAGTCTGAAAATGCCCAGAAATACCTTAAAAATGCGTTTTTTTTGTGTATGCATGACTCTCCTTATGTGCAACCCGCGCATCACTCGCGATTCTTGTGTTTTGCAAGTCGCGCATGCATATATTCGCGGGTTGCTCTTGTGTAAACTCACGTATCATGCGCGGGTTGTCCTCCTTCATAGTCGCGCATCTGTTTCTTAACATTAAAACATAAAAACACGCCTTTTTGAGTTAGTTTGGGTAGTTATGCAACTGACTCCTTCAGTTGTAACCACTTTGGCTTCGCCCCTAACTCTTCTTCATCATATAAATAGAGGTAGGGAGGTCCATGAGAGGGGACTTGGAATTTATGCATTGTTATGCTGGAGGAATCGGGACTCTCTTTGCCCACAACTTTGCCCTGGAGGTCTTCCCCTTGTGTTGCAGAGCTTGGAGGCTGAGTTCTTTGGAGAAGAGAAGCAGCAGAACCAGATCACGGTTTCGTGAGGTGCCAAACCTGAAGAGAAGGTATACTTGTACTTTTTTTCAGGATTAATAAAGATGTGATGTCCTTCTTCTTCCCAAATCATTGTTCAATGTGTGATTGAATCTCTGTTTATGATCATGTGATAATGTTATTCAGATTATTATTTCAGATTTATTTGATTATCATTTCTTTATATGTGGTCATAATGGTTTGAGGAAGGTATAACTTGTTTTGCAGGTCTCTTGGAGCGAGAGGAGCAAGAAGAGGATTGAAGAGAAAGCTTGGACCAGCCTTCAGTTAATCAGGTGTGGATCTTTCTCATCTTTGAAACTTGCTGTTATATACTTGCTGAACATTGTGCATCTCTCTTTCAACCCCAGTACGTTGATGGCCTCTTAAACCCTAGCCATAGGACACTTTCCTTTACAACACTTTTGTTGTGGGGTTGACTTGTCTTCCTTGCCTAGGACGACTTCTTTTTATTGGCATCATAATTATCATTTTATTGTTTCTTATGGGGCCGACTTGGTGTGAGGATGCCTCATGCAGCTGCAACACAAACATGAGGAAGTGCTTGAGGGTTCCTCGTAAGGTTGTCCTTGGATCATATATATAATCGAAGGGTTAGCTCTACCAGTTGTTTCCAATGTTGCTAGGCATTTGGCCAGCTCCATGATAGCAGGTGCCTTGATCAAAACCCCTTGGATGAGGTGAACTAGTCTATGCTTGCGGGTTTACGAGGGACGCTATCAATGAATGTGCAGAAGCAATCCCTTTGTTTCAATGCAAGGTTTTTCTTGTGGTATATATATGCTAGCCAAAATAACCTTCGTGTTGTAGCCTAGGTGGCATTTATATTGCGGCACAAGTAACTTGTATGATGTGGCCCACTGTGAATCAATTGTGTAAGCCCTAGAGGCATTGAAACCTTATAGGTATGGGAATCGTAAGACCACATTAGATCATGTTGTGACATGAAATCATGATACCATCAATGCATTATAAGTCCACACAATAATGTTTTCGTCAAAGGGCATTGTGAGAACCAAAGAAGTATTTTATGAAAATGTAAGTATGATGTGCCCACATGTTAAGAAGTTGATCCTACCCTTATGGCACAACCCATAAGAAGTTGGATGTGACTATGATCATGCTTCATGGAATGAATCCTCCCCTTATGTTGAAACCTGCAAGAATCTGGTTGTGACCATGTTTATGGCTAGGCACTCCCATCCTAGTGGTGAAAGGAGTTGCCTTGTTTGTTATTTTAGCACTATCGCCTTCATGTTGAGGAGAGTTGACCATGATTTTTGGAATTGTTACTTTTGTGGTTGTTGGAACACTCAGAATGAAGGTAAGTAAAGAAAAGCGTGAATGTCCAATTTCATTAAAAGGAGGGAATGCAGGGAATGAAGCTCACGAGAGGTGAATTCATATACAGGATAATCCATAGGAGATGGATATGCAGAGGGGATAAATACAACGACGATGAAACTCAGGTCGCAAGAGGCGTGGAGAGTCTCCCTCGAAACACCACAGATAGGAGAGGCAACAACGAAACTCTAACACCATTGCTGGAACACTAAGAACTAAGATAGACAAAGATACGTGTGAATGCCCAATTTTGTTGAAACGATACACATATAGATACGATATGATGTGATGCTTGGTTTAATCTTCCAAGCTGTCTCTTGGACTCCAAGACGACTTTTGTTATTCACTTGTGACTCTTGACGTGAATAGTAGTAATAATACAGTATACTTTACATCACCCAAAGGATTCGGTTTCCAACAGTGGTGGTGAGGATCGGCGATTGATTATTTTATAGGCATGTCCCCCTTTGCAGTGAGGAGTGATTCCCACTGAGTTGTGGGCATACATCCTTCTTGTTGAAAGAAGGCGACTCTATAGCATATTTACTCCTAGAATAGAAGGGCAATCCCATCTTCATAAGTTTGGAATGTAACCCATTGTTAAGCACCACCATATCCCATTTAACTAACATTAAGGCGGCTTGTTGGAATATTAATGCAAAATGGTTTTGAAGTCCAAGTTACATATTTGGGACAAATCAATGGCTCACATTTGATCCTATGTTGAGATTAGATCGAAATCTCACGTACATTCTAATGTTGAGATTAGATGAGGGGGTCACACTTAAGTAATGAGCCTATAACAAGGGGTGCGGAAAACCTCGATGTCATGAGACTACTGTTGTAAAGAGAACAGAGCACTACGATAAGTTTTGAAGCGATACAAAAGGGGTGAGAAGAGAGCACTACGATAAGTTTTGAAGCGATACAAAAGGGGTGAGAATATTTAAGGCGATGGTTTTTCTTGTTAGGGTTTTCCACTGTAAATCTATGTTTATTGTTCATCTGCGCGACTGGTTTGATTGCTTATTTATTTGTTTTTCAAGCAATATGTCAGTATGTTGTCCAATAAATGGAAAGGGGTATTAGAGATCCTACACACGACTGCAAGATAAACTAAAATGATAGTGTTATCCAACACACAAACTTGTATGTACCTTTGATGAGTGACAAAGCTTTGGAATTTCTTGTTTTAGTATCTTGTGAAAACTTCTCCAACGCATGTGTTAAAATTGCTATGCCACTCTTCACAAGAAACCCTTATTTTGGAAACATGGTCAAGCTGTGAATCATTTTTGCATTGACCGAGGCAACTCTTGCTTACTATGTCTTCTCATTACGGTACATTCTAACAATAAAATTTGTTGACTCTTCTTTCAAACCTCGTAATTACATCAATGATCCCATGCTTAAAATCCTATGATTGTTGACTTGTAAAATCTTTATTACTGTGCCTGCCCATTTCTCCTTTTGACGTTTCCATAGCTTCATCACTGCGCCAAGCTTTATATGTCTTCAACTATGCAACCCGACTTGATTCATCTCTCTTTAATTTATTAATGATCTGAAATCTAGTGTTGTGCTCGATTTTCTATGACGCAATGGTCCTATTATTTTACCACCTTCTCTCACCGTCACAATTCCCATCTCTTCAATATCGCTACCACTTTTATTGATCCGTACTAGGTTGATGGAATTCTCTCGATCTCGATGGCCCCTAGGGTTTATCGAGGACATGGTGAACTTTTGTGAGTTTCTTCTTAATAGTATTTTATTTCCTTTTACGTCATTTATTACTTGAAATTGACTACTTTCTTTGATATTTGTACTTTAATGCGTTATCATAATCACTTATCTTCTTATCTTTCACAGACTTACATCCTATCGATATTCTGCCTGCCGAGCTAACTTTCGTTGATTTAGGTGTCGTTTACTCACTTCTGGTTGGCCTTTTATTTGTCAAACCAAATTATGTCCAATCTTCTTATGCGGCACACCCTATTTTGGAAACACATTCCATTATATAACTTATATTACTTAATATAAGATTCCGATCATTATATAACTACTAACCTTTACTTAAAGAAACATATTTCCATTTCATAAAACAATTTACATCATAAACCTGTTACATAATCATCTTCATTCCCTTCAATGCACCTTCGTTATACATATATTGTAAAAAATTACATCCATTACCGAAAACAATACTACATAAGTTGCAAAAGGTTGAAATATACAGAATGTAATTTTTCAATAAATATATCTATATTATTTGTCATTCACTCTACAAATATAAAAATGCTTACTTTTAATTTTTAATTTGTGTATAATTGCCTCGTTCCTAGACATTAAGTATGATCCTTTTTTCCATTTACAAAAAGGAAATAAAATTCACTACCTAAAAGAAAATGGTACATTACACTTGTGCCTATATATTGTTCTATTAAACCATCCAAACATTTAATTGCATGGCATAACATTGTTTGCGATTGTTTTAAATGCATACCTCATAAAACCCCATGTGAGCATAACAGATTACAGGTTCTCATTTATGAATAAAAATATTTACAAAGTTTATTAAAGAGAACGACATCGCCGTAGGAATTTGTTCTTAAATCAAGTATCGTGTTGCACTTAAGTGACGCTTCTCCACACTAATTAAAAATCCGCGATTTAAAAGTCATGGTCGACCATCTACTAGTGGCTTCTTCAACCACCGGCCTTCTATATCGTAGCGAACTTGACTACTTTCTTCGACCATTTATTACTTGAACTTGACTACTTTCTTTGATATTTGTACTTTAATGCGTTAACATTATCACTTATATTCTTATCTTTCATAGACTTACACATCCTATCGATCTTCTGCTCGTCGAGCTAACTTTCGTTGATTTAGGTGCCATTTACTCACTTTCGGCGGGCCTTTTACTTGTCAAACCACACTATGTCAAATCTTCTTATGTTCATATTTGATCTCATCGATCCCACCTCTATTGTTACTAACTACTTCTACCTTGACCTCGTTGGAGGGGCATGCATTGGGCAACATAAGGCTTTAACACCGTTGATCTAGATTGAGGTGAGAATATGGTTGACACACACTAATCCATGGAAGTTAACGTGTATATCGACAATTAACTAAGCACATTTGTAGAAACAAGTAAATAGAATGAAACACACACACACATTGTAGAAGATTGCAAGCATTATTATCAAATGGTCGATTGGATGGCGGTGGCAATCTCTAAGAAGAGATGTCTTAGCTACTCTCAGGTGCAAAACTCTCTGCAAAAGGCGAGACTAGGTTTTCTTTGCTTGCAATGAACTTCATAAATGAAAAAGAAGGGGAAGACGTGAGGCATGGAAGGCCAAGAGTCACTGGCATTGACGTGAAAAATCGATGGTGTCAGGGCTGTAACTATTGCGCATGAAGTTTGAATCAGGTCCAAAGCTCATACAAAATTTCTCGATGAGAAAAACCATGTGAAGGGTGTGGGAACCTAAGTTCACAACAGTTTTGGGGGCCAAAAATAACGTTTGATGCCTAGAAATGACACCAAAAGCGGAAAACCCAAATTTACACCCAAGTTGCCGAAACTTGCTACAACGGTCGAGAGGGTTCGAACAAATGGCATGGATCACATTGGTAGCAACAGAAGCATATGCGTGAACGCGAAAATCCGTGTCATGTTTGTGTAGACCATGTTTTCAAACACATCTTAATTGAGAATTGTTTTCTTTGTGTTTGTCTCGCATATTTAATGGCGCTCTCCATGGTGGTGGGAAAAAACATTCTCACTTTAGATCTTTTGTCTCGCCTATTTAATGGCACTCTCCATGTTGGTGGGAAAAAGCATTCTCACTTTATATCTTATTTCGTATCTACTATTAGTAATATGGAACTCGCCTACTCGCATTGCCTTCAATATTCGAAAAGTTTCTATATATTTCTCAACTTTTAGCCTTTTTTTCTTCTGAAAAACATGAGTAATTTGGACCTCATCCCCACTTGTAATATAATTGGACATAGGCTTGGGAGAACTTTCAATAACAACGCACATGTCCCTCGTTGTCGACTCTATTCCCGAGTGTTTCATTCTTTTCAGTGCATGGGATACCTAAGTGAGAAATCGTTGGATACTATGAGGAGGTTCATGTAAAAGAGACGAGAAAAAAGAGGGTATGAATAGTATGATGAGATTGGCACTTCAAAATTGAAGTATTATTGGAAAGCAAGAAAATATTAAAACGGCTTGTTATTTAGAAAGGATGTAAATGATATATATCCCACATGCATTAATAAGTAAGATAACGGAAAGGGAGGATAATAGAAAAGGTGCAGAGTTGAAAGAGAAAAGCATACCTTTCTCGGCCTTTTTGCTAAGATAAAGTGTAGTATCTGTTCTTATCAGTTTAATATCTGATACGTGGTTCATAGAACCACATGATATTAAATGTATTTTTTTAGGGGGAGGGTCCACTTACAATAGCTTGCTATTGGGGCTCTCGGGCGTCGCTTGTGCGTTGCACTACAACACAAGCCTGGCGCACCCCAACAACACTCAACAAAAAACAAAACAACAGCGAGGGAGGAAGTGCGTGTGTGTTTCGATGGAATTAGTTGTTGATAAACTGTTCGTTCAATTCGTTGGAGTGAATTGAGTTTGCTTTGGCCCAACCTACTAGCGCCATTAGAAACTACGATTCCGATTCGTCCCAAGAGCTGTTGATTTCACTTTTTCTTCTGTGGAAAATAAATATATGTCTGGCATTCTTTAGAGACACACTATGACACTGGTACTGGGAATTTGCGGCATTCTTTAGAGACACTATGATAGACACTAGTACTGGGAATTCGCGGAAAATATGAGAAAGCTAAATTTTGAAGCTACAGTGTGGGGTCAAATTTTTGCGAAAAAGGAAGGATCTATCTCAAGGATGTGGAAGAAGCTAGATAACAACGCAGAGTTTGAAGAAGCTACAGTGTGGGTTCAAATTTTTGCTTGCTTAAAAAATAAGAAGGAAATATCTCTAGAAACAAGAATCCAATTCCCTCGGGGAGTTGAAGGTAAAATGAAATACGTGATAGCTGAAGAAGAGGAACTTGAAGGTAAAATGAAACACTTGATAGCTGAAGAAGAGGAACTTGAAGGTAAAATGAAACACTTGATAGCTGAAGAAGAGGAACTTGAAGGTAAAATGAAATGAAATACTGGATTGCTGAAGAAGAGGAACTTGAAGGTAAAATGAAATGAAATGAAATACTGGATTGTTGAAGAAGAGGAACTTGAAGGTAAAACAAAATGCAATACTGGATTGCTGAAGAAGAGGAACTTGAAGGTAAAACGAAATGTAATATTGGACTGCTGAAGAAGAGGAACTTGAAGGTAAAATGAAATACTTGATTGAAGGCTAAAACACAGAGCCATTTGGATCTCAGAGGGCAATGGGATTACCAAGTTTTTCTCACAGGTTGGTTTGCTTTCCATAGAAGGAATATAAATACTATTCGGGAAATCAATAATTTTGATGGCATTAGAGTGAAAACATTCAAGGATATGGCTGAAGTGGGAAGAGAGTATTTAAAAAACATTTATAATGATCGGGAGGAAGCCAATACTGGGATATCATGAAGATCATCAAGTCAATTCCAAAGATGATCGACAATGAAATGAAGATAGATATGGAGACAGAGGAGATAAAAACAATCAGGAGCTCTTTCCAAAAAACAAAAGTCCCCAGGCCTCGCGGTTGGTCTGACATAAATTTTCACAGGTTTCTCTCACTTGGTGATAGATGATCTACAAAGATTGGTAAAACATTGCAATCGGCTAATTCACTTAGTTCAATTGCTGTGAGGCAGATCCTGTGAATACCTTTCTGAACAGAAATCTCGAGGCAGTTCAAACTTGGGGCAGGAAAAATCTCGAGGCAGTTCAAACTTAGCACAGGAATTCGTCCTAAAAGATGCAATTAAGCTCTTTACTTCAAAATATCTGAGCCAGATGGAGGGGCATATAACTGGAATATGAACGCCCATGGAAAGAACATATCACTGAAATACCAAAGAAAGAAAAATATTAGACACGGTAATTAAATAAATCAAACAACCCAACATTGCAAAACACCAACAAAAACATATTTTTTCCGAAAAAATAACTGTGATGAGTTTAGTATGGACTCTGACTCAGCTCCCACGGCCTCAATTATAAGCCTCTTTAATCTAATCAGGCCACCACAACCCATAACCTAGTAGCTGACCAAGTCAGTGAACCCAAACCAGAACTAAACACCTAGCAGCAAAGGAATAAGTTAGATCATCATAAGCACAAACATAATAAAGTTCTAATACAATAGCTCTCTGCTAACTTGTACTATTTGTGAATAACAGAGCATTCAGAGCCAATATGGTTTAGAGCGGTCAAAAAGGTGTAACATCCCCATGGACAATGCATAAAAAATTTCTAATTAATCAAAGAAATAGAAACAAGGTGTTTGTTTTGACTGTCAAGATATTTTATTGATCATGCAAATAACCGTAAGTCAAGCCGAAATATATGAGAAACTAAATCAGATCTACTTACTTGGATCCAGGGGAAACACACTTGGAGAATCAACTCCTCCCAACCATAGGAGGTAGCAACTCAACGGTTTGCTCCGCTCCACCCTCGAGCTGGATCACCAACCATGCACCAGAACATCAAGTAACTTCCTCGTGGCACTCAATCCTCAGAGTCCGTAACAAGCTACAACAAGAAAGCTTCCACGCGACACTCTCTCTCAGAGTCCGTAACAAGCTACAACAAGAAAGCTTCCACGCGGCACTCTCTCTCAGAGTCCGTAACAAGCTACAACAAGAAAGCTTCCATGTGGCACTCTCTCTCAGAGTCCGTAACAAGCTAAGCGATGGACTTATGAAATGGGAGAAACACTCAACACATGCATTCACAACAAAGTTTCTCCATGCACAACATGGCATCCCGTGCTATTCCAGTGCACTCATATATATAGCTTTTGCCCAGGTCTTATGCCATCCCAATCAAATCTCCAATCAGATCTCTAAATCCCCCTATGATTTAGGATTTTGTCTGGTTGTTGAGTTTTGGATTGGATTTGATTGGTATCAATCAGTGTAGCTTGCTTACACATGTTCTTTGGTGCCATGGTTGGTGTCCCCTCATGTAGTTGAGTTCTCCAAGTGTCATTTTCTTTATTAATAAATAAATAAAATGTTTGTTTGTGCAAATGTTATTTCAGTCTTTGAGTTTTATAACTCATTACATAATAAAAATAATAATTTTTCAAAACATGAAAAATAAAAGTAATGTCATGGGGGTATTACATTTCTCCCCCCCTTATTTTTAATACCGTCCTCGGTGTTCTTTTTATTCTGAGCACCCTTGCTCATTTTGGAACATGGAGGGATATGCTTCCCGCATTTTATCCTCCATTTCCCAAGTTGCCTCTTCAGGGATGAAGTGCTTCCATTGCACTTTTATTTGAATGATGGCTCGATTCCAAAGCATACGTTCCTTCCTGTCTAGAATGTAGAAAGGTTCGGTCTAGAACTCGCCCTCCGGTTCTACCTGAATCACATCCCAGTCAATTATATGAGTAGCATCATGTATATATATTTTTTAACAATGAAACATGAAATACATCGTGCACTTTTATAGTAGGCGGAAGTGCAAGTTGACAGGCTACCGGCCCTATCTTAGCTAACACTTCAAAACGTCCACAATACCTTGGTGCCAGCTTGGAACATCTTCCCAAACTCAAAGAACTCTTCTTTGACTTTACCTTTAGATATACGTGATCTCCAACATTGAACTCTCTTGGAGTTCATTTTAAATCCGTGTAACTTGGGCAACTTTTAAGTTTTGTTGTACCTCTTTGACAATCTTTTTGGGTAGTGCAATCAAGCAATGCTTCAATGCATACATGTTTTCTTGTAACCATACTTTTTCCCCTTCCACATACAAGAAGATAAACATGTTAGTCATTATTTGAAGATTCTAAACCTTTTACATATCACCCCAAGCAGATATCGACATATTACCAATATCAAGAACATGCTTATTATGTCTTCTTCATATCATTATAGGTTCCAACTACAACTCAGTTAAGTATTAAGTATTATTACAATGTCCGTTCCAATTACATGCTATAAAACTTAACTAGTGGGAGGTAAAAAGCAAAAATATCATATTATCTATCTTTAGGTACAACTCCACTCTTCATGCATTTATTTAAGCATTTCTATTTATGTACACACAAAATAAACACAAAATTTTGCATTCAAACAGTCAATGCTTCACATAGCAAAGAACGTACATGTTCGTATGAGAGTTCATTAGGTCAAACTGCTATTAACCTCATACCTAGTTCATTTATGCAATTCTTTTGAATTGGACTTGTAAATTGAAACTGTGTTGACGAATTTATGTCACCTAATGTAAAATATTTTTAATCTTCCATAATAGAATCCTTTGATTTATAAAATACAAAGATCATCCTTCATTTTAAAATGTCAATGATATTCTATAAAATATAGATTCATCCATTGTAACAAAATCCTTGTTTCCTATTCACGATGACCATTAAACACGTACGAATTCAATACTACCCTTTCGCTATCAATTACAATGTAATATACCCAACTACTAATATTTTCAATAATAATAAAACATCCAATTAAAGATTGAAAATCTATGCTATCTACATAACATTCACTTCCTAAACATGTATCACTCGCTTAAATCATTGATAACCTAATTTTCAAAGGTCTTGGTTAAACTAAAATTTATAGTAAATAACACATTACATTTTATATATATATATTTTGTTGGCACAATTTTTTTCTCCTTTATATCTCTACAAATATACACTATACTCCATATGGAACTCTTAACTTTTAAACGAGAATCAAACAATTCGTTTTACATGCTTCAGATATTAACCGAGGCAGCAATAAATCATCAAACATTTTGTTTTACATGCTTTAGATCTTAACCAAGGCAGCAATAAATCATCAACCACACTTTGCATGCTCAGGATTTTAATAAAACACAAATCTTATCAAACCCATACAATGGGATGATCTCTAGAATTATTACTTAAGACAAAACAAAAGGGAAACCATATAACGTTTATTGGAGCTCTCAGTTCCGTGGTTTATCCAGATCAAGTGCAATCGACGAATAGAATTTCAGATTGGTTGTTTATTTTTCCAGATCAAAATGCATTCCAAAGCGAATGTAGAGGTTAGTAAAAGCACACGCAAAGGTCAGACCCTAAGTCAAAATGCAACGCATATTGAAAATATATACATCACGATTTCCCTTCAAATACTTTAGTTTCATAACAATACATTTTTATAAAGATCCACGAATGGAAAAAAAAAGAAAAACAAGGATCGAAGGTCTAAAACATAAATACATGTTGGATCCTCTACATAAAAGGAAATCATCAGATGTTGATGCACATAACAGACATGTAATGGTTCATTTTCTGATTTCACCAAAAACGCAGTAGTCAAGACCAAAACATATGGAAGGAATCCCAAGTTTCTTCACAACAAAAATATAGACTCTAAATATATGAAGTTCATCTGAAGTTTCTGCACAATGAAAATGAAGACTCTAAATATATGAAGTGCATCTGAAGTTTCTTCGCAACGAAAAATGCAGGCATGAACACGAAATGCATCACATGCCTCTTTCACATATCAAAACGCATTCAAGAATCATGAAATGTATCACACATATCTTTCCTATCTCAAACACTTACGGAAATAATGAAAAGTATAGCAAGTCTATTCACATCTAAAACGCAGATAAGAAACATGAAAAGTATAGCAGGTCTCTTTCACCCTAGAAAACCAAATGAGAAATCATGAGTGGTATCACGGTTTCTTTCCCATCCAAAATGAAAACAGGAAAAATCATGGAATGTTGATTCAATCAAATCTCAAGTCTTGATATCTATTATAAGAGAAGTAATTAGTAAGCTCACTACATACTTAGTTATTTGGCGGCTTTTAACTTCCAGTCTGCCCAAAAGGCATGCCAATCAATTCAATACATAACTTTCGATTCTTTAAAAATAAAATTCGAGTTCTACTATAAATATCCAAAGAAAAGGGTTAAAACAAAACAAAAATCAAAACTTACGGTTAAGTCTAGTAACTGACAGTCAACCTCGGCGATAATATCAGGGTTCCGGCTTTAACTTATGGTTTAACAAGTTGCCAACTGTCAGTCGAACTCTATGATCCTATCACAATTTTAGTATTAAACTTACGGTTTGTACTGTCAGTCAAACTCTGCGATTAAAACAAAATACATACAGATCTTAAATCAAACCAAAAAATTCGCAATCAAATTCCCAGTTCATAATTAAATGACAACGTTGGCAAAGTAGATCAGATCTATATTAAGCCGAACACAACCAAAGTAATCAGATCTCCAATCAAACCAAAACGCTGGAAAATATAAATAAAATCCCCAGCTCATAAATAAATTGAAAACGTTGGCAGAGTAATTCAGATCTCTTTCAAGCCAATACGTTGGAAATGGTATATTAATGCTTTATAAAACTTATGCAATAATTCAAAACGATTCCCTAAACTAGGTACCTCATCATTTGTTATAAATCCCTAGTTTATAACACTTAAGCAATTATTCAAATCGATTGTCAAACTGCCATATCGTTTATTGTATTCCTCACATGACTATATTTATATATATAAATCTAGTGGAAATATACATGCGCGACATATGAAACTTTTTCAAAATCACGAAACAAAATCCACTTAAACAACAAAGTTGTATCCAAAACAATAAAAAAAAACCAAAATAACGAATGAATAGATCCACACAAATAAAGAAATCGCAGGCTCTTATAATGAGAATAGAAAGTTAACTCATTTTCAGAAAGACAAACGCAGGCAGTCAAAAGTGTGGAAGCGAATCACACGTAGGTATACATCTGCAGATCTGAAACGTTTTCTAAATAAAGAAGTCACCGAAAAATTCATGAGATCTATTCAGTTCCAATAATAAAAAGGACATTGTCCATATACAATAATTTTAAAGGAAAAGCAGGCACAAAATAAAAACACATACGCTTAGCAATATAAAGTTCAGATCTCAAATTGCTGGAACGGAAACTTTAAAATTCAAATATCAATTCCCAGATTTATACAAATCGCTGGCCATGAGGTATAAATTCCACATCTATATGTATAGTACAAATCGCATGGAAGAATTTGAAAGTTTTCAATACTTACTTGAAAAAAAATAACAACTTGGACAAAGTGAATGAGATCTCTATCAAGCCAAATGCAGCCAAATTAATCAGATCTCAAAACAATCTTTACCACCATATTATGGTTTTCTCTTATATTATTTAAGACAACCCTCATCTCCATATTATAGTTCTTCAACTAAATATATTATAAAGATCTTATACTATGGTACTTTAATTATATTATTAAACCCTTATCACCAAGATTATAGTTCTTCAACTAGATATAACATAGAACTCTTATCATATTATAACATAGAACTCTTATCATATGGTTCTTTAATTAAACCCTTATCACCAAGATCATAGTTCTTCAACTAAATATGATATAAAACTCTTATCACCAATATTAACCATAAATCTATACAACCTAATTTCTATTAAAATGAAGATATTGAGACTAAACCCTTCCTTCACTAGTAACATATTCATGCACCTTACAATATCTTCAAACTAAAACAAATCGGATATGTTGGAAAAATGGTGAAGGATTTTGTCCATTTTACTAAGCATCGTGGCATAAACAATCAAGTTGCGGGTACTGAATTATTCTCCCAAATCACGAACAAAAGCAGGAATACATTCAAGTCCAAAACTTATTCAGAATCGTGGGTATCAATTCTTACATCCAAACCCAAACATTAAGAAAAAAATAATTTGCAGGCATCAAATCTAGATCCGATATAGATGGAAGACAATTAAAAACCAATTATCAAAACACATGCATCAAATTTATATACTTCACTCTACGATTCAGAAAAAGGTATGCGATTACCTTAGATATGCAATCACAGTCATATCTTAATTCAGATATTAACATTAAAAAAAAGGAAATTGCAGGCAGATCAAAACGGTTTTCTCCAGATCCAAAATCAGATCGAAGGGCAGCTAAACCATATGTTATATAATGCAGGCGATTTTGGATTTTTCTCCATATCTAAAGGCGGGTCGAAAAGGCAGCTAAACCATAAGTATAAAATGCAGAAAGTTTTAGATTCTTCTCCATATCTGTTTATAATCGGATCTATGATTTACACAACAGAAAATAACATGTTCACAACTCAGATTTTCTCATATTCAGACTTCAATTTTCAGCCAGGAAAATAACATATTCACTACTTCATATCTTTCCATATTCAGATCTATTTTTTTTCCATAGAGGGAATCCATTCATACAAAATGGAAAAATCGCACACATACAAACCAATTTCGGCAGTGATTGCATCATACATTCATATTATAAGGAAAACTGCAACCTTCATACATGGATACTTCATTGTATAATTTATAAAACAAAATAATCGCAGGTAGCAATAGTTTTAGTTCACGCAGACATAATAAAAACGCAGATGGCAATATGTGCAGTTCATCAGGAAATGAGACGCATGCAGCAATATATATATACAGTTCCTCAAGCAACGAAAACACAGGGATTATCCAACTTGATCCCACATCAAAACTCGCAGGTAGTCTCCTATCTACAGTCATAAGTATACATACATTGCAGAAAATTCTTTTATCCATAACCGCAACTATAGTAGATCGCAGGCAGTCAAAGGGGATCTATAATTTCAAACATTAATCCCCATTTCTAGAGATTGCAGGCGAATTATATATTTAGATCCAATAAAAAGTCATTCAAATCACAAACGTTTGATAAACAAATTCATGCACAAATTTATTCCCTTCGATCCAGGACGTATAAAGTTCATTCAGTGCGCAAATGCAATTCTGAAGAAAATCACAGGAATACCTTCTTATTCCAGATCCAAGGTAAAAAGTTGGGCTCTCACCCTCCTTTCTCCTTTGTTCGATATCTCACAACCATCGCGGATCCCTTTCCCAACAGGTATGACAAAAAACGGGTGGATATATTTCCGATCCAAAGCCCAGGCAATTCCGATATACTTGCAGTCCATAAAAACAAGTATACTAAGGATATGTTTCAGATCACATGCTAAGGTAATCAAGATATAACTTGCAGTCCATAAAAATAAACATATAAAACATTTCAGACCACATACAGTCCATGAAATCAATCTCGCAGTCCATTAAAAGCAAACATACATTTAAGATCATATGCAAGGGAAAACAAGATCTAAATCCAGATAATTATTATCGCGTGTACCTAAATCACAATCAAACTGGTGTATGACGCAGTTAAACACGTATGCAGAGATACAGATGTGAATCGCAGTCACACAGAGTTAAAACATAGTCAAACAAATGTAAATGACAGATAAGGAATCATGTGCAGAGTTTTTCTAGTTCAGTAATTCTTTATCGTGACAAACAACAGACTCATAAACAAATCTCATAGATTCGGAACATAGATTTGGAACACCTGTGAAGGGCCCTTGAGGTCCAGTGTTCGAACGTGGGCTCTGATACCATATGTAACATCCCCATGGACAATACATAAAAAATTTCTAATTAATCAAAGAAACAGAAACAAGGTGTTTGTTTTGACTGTCAAGATATTTTATTGATCATGCAAATAACCGTAAGTCAAGCCGAAATATATGAGAAACTAAATCACATCTACTTACTTGGATCCGGGGGAAACACACTTGGAGAATCAACTCCTCCCAACCATAGGAGGCAGCAACTCAACATTTTTCTCTGCTCCACCCCCGAGCTGGATCACCAACCATGCACCAGAACAGCAAGTAAATTCCTCGTGGCACTCAATCCTCAGAGTCCGTAACAAGCTACAACAAGAAAGCTTCCACGCGGTACTCTCTCTCAGAGTCCGTAACAAGCTACAGCAAGAAAGCTTCCATGCGGCACTCTCTCTCAGAGTCCGTAACAAGCTAAGCGATGGACTTATGAAATGGGAGAAACACTCAACACATGCATTCACAACAAAGTTTCTCCATGCACAACACGGCGTCCCGTGCTATTCCAGTGCACTCATATATATAGCTTTTGCCCAGGTCTTATGCCATCCCAATCAAATCTCCAATCAGATCTCTAAATCCCTATGATTTAGGATCTTGTCTGGTTGTTGAGTTTTGGATTGGATTTGATTGGTATCAATCAGTGTAGCTTGCTTACACATGTTCTTTGGTGCCATGGTTGGTGTCCCCTCATGTAGTTGAGTTCTCCAAGTGTCATTTTCTTTATTAATAAATAAATAAAATGTTTGTTTGTGCAAATATTATTTCAGTCTTTGAGTTTTATAACTCATTACATAATAAAAATAATAATTTTTCAAAACATGAAAAATAAAAGTAATGCCATGGGGGTATTACAAAAGGTGTGATATAGAGCTCCCTACAACCAAGAAATGACAATGATTTTGACAGAAACAATTTGAGTGAACATTTTTTAGAAGCTTACCTTGCGTGAGAAAATTCCAGATTATTAAAAGCCCATAGAAATGTGCCAGGGTTAGATTATTGTGAAGTCAAGTCCAAGGTTTTTGAATGCCTTTGCTCTTGTTACTCTCTCTGTTTTCTTGTATTCATGTTTTGATGTTTTAATCCTATGCTTAGCAACTGCAGATACATATGTCCTGCATGCATTAGAGTATATATTCATTCATCTCTGAGATCGTGTCAGATGTTTCTTGATACACTTGATTCATCTTCTCAGCTTCAAATGAAAATAGTAAACTAAACGTTAGATATACTAAATCAATTAGGTGATAACGCGCATAAATAATACAAGTGAACTGTAAATCTCATTCCAACTCCAGCCGCATTGTAGACCGAGTCTCATTCTCTTGATTAGACAATGAAATCTTCCCTAATACAAATGCAACAAGTCCATGCCCAAACCAACACCAATGGCTGATAGCCTGCCAATATTATTCATCTGCGCAGTCTCAAATGAAAATGGTAAACCAATCATTAGATATACTTTAGCAATTAGGTGATAATGCACATAAATGATATAAACTGAACTGTAAATCTCATTCCAACTCCAGCCGTATTGCAGGTTGAGTCTCATTCTCTTGATTAGACAATGAAATCTGCCTTCATACAAACGCAAGAAGCCCATGCCCAAGCCAATACCAATGGCTGACAGCCCGACATTACTATTCATGTGCTAAGTTTCAAATGAAAATGGTAAACCAAATTAAGTGATAATGCACAGAAATGATATAAGTGAACTGTAAATCTCGTTCCGACTCCAGCTGTATTGCGAGCTGGATCTCATTCTCTTGATTAGACAATGAAAAATTCCCTAATACAAATGCAACAAGTCCATGCCCAAACCAATACCAATGGCTGATAGCCTGGCATTAACATTATTACAGCTCGAATGGGCCTAACAGTTAAGAATGTGTTTATTCCTTGGAGGTCACAGGTTTAAAAGGGAAGGGGATGGAGTATGTACACCTCTGTATAGCAGTCAAATTGCTGAACAGAAGGATACCCCATCCACCATTCTCTGTAGCACTTAGCTGAAAAGAAGGGTGCCATAATTTCGTGGCACTTATCCCAAAAAATCAGGATCCACCTTCCTTCAATGAGTTTAGGAATGTTCCTCTATTCAGTTTGGGTTATAAACTGGTATTCAAAACTGTTGTAAATAGGCTAAAAATAATTTTTTCTAGCGCAATTTCTGAAGAGCAATTCAAATTCCTCTCCAATAACCAAATCCACAATGCCATGGGAACTGCTAAAGAACTCATGCACTCAATCAAAACGCAAAAGCTTCCAACAACGGTGACGAAGTTGCATCTCGCTAGAGCATATGACAAGGTGAATTGGCTTTTTATAAGATAGTTGTTGTTACAAATGAGCACGAGCTTGCAAACTATGCAACGGAAAATGGGTTATATATTTCATATGCGTCTTTTGTAGTTCTTATAGACGGGTCGCCCGCAAATTTTTTTCAATTGTGGTAAAGGGTTGCACAAGGGATGCTCTCTCTCCCCCTCCCCTTGTTATGCTGATAGTGGAAGGCTTGAGTATGCTGTTCAACGATGAAATGAGAAGAGGGTTAGTAAAAGTAGTGGAAATCTCCGATGATATATATGGCTATGTCTCCTTTGTTGTTTGTTGACGACATCGTGATATTTTTTGGGTTTATAAGGGAGTAACGAAGTACCGAAGAAAATTTGGACATATATTGCAAGGCCACGGGGATGAAAATCAACATGACAAAGTCCTCGACGATGCTTGACGAGGTGTCTAAGGGAGAAAAAGTTCAAATGGTAAAACTATTTCAATATGGATGTCTAGAATTTAGATCATGGGTTAAAGCACCTAGGTTTTAACATAAACCCTAACAACTGGAGGTTTGAAGATTGGATGCAATTGTGTAACAAAATTGAAGCTAGGGTTTCTCTATGGTGTAAAACATGGTTATCTAGAGGAGGCAAACTAGTCTTGTTCAAGGTAGTATTATGAAGCACTCGTATCTAATAGATGGCCATCTTCCATATCCCCAAGGAATTCAAACTAAACCCAGGAAAGTATGCTTCAGCGTTTTGTGGACCGGCCCAAGAGGGGAAAAGGAATTATGTTAGTCAAATGGAATAAAGTGGCAAACCTGAAAGCAGTGGGAGGTCGGGGCCTAAAAATATATGCACTAATTTAGTGTAGCTCTTGCTGCAAAGAGTTTATGGAAACTTGTCTATAGATTGTGGGGCAAGGTCATGGAGCTTAGATACTTGGGAAAATAGTCTGTAATAGAGTGGTTCAAACAATAAAGGAAGAATGCAAGTGGTGGATCCATAGCTTGGAAAGCTTTAGTGAAAGGCTTTCCCTTGGTAAGGAAGTGGTTAAGCATGGAAGATTGGACTAGGGAATAGAAGGAGGACAGGGGAAGACCCTTAGAACGGACGCAAAGGCAACTTTAGATTGTCAAAGGAGTTGTTAAGAGATATCCATCTTTTAGGAATTTTGTCCTCGGAAGATGCAACATCGTATGATATTAGGAGCTTGTAAGGGGGGGAACGCGGAACCAGTATGTGAGAAGCCTATTGCGCAGCGCTTCTTGATTTGTTCAAGCGGTCAAAATATTAGGGGGCCTCAGAATGAATTGCAAGGCATCGCTGGAAGAAGGCTTTGTGGGAGAAAGATCTTAGTGGCGGTCCACATTTTGGAAGCTATAATGTCCTTTGAAAGCAAATTAATTTCTTTGGTAATCTTTAGAAAATAAAATCCCATCTTGAAATAATTGCCAAAAGATAATAGAGTTGGGCCTAGGAAGGTGTATCTTGTGCAAATCCGAGTTGGGCCTAGGAAGGTGTATCTTGTGCAAATCCGACGAAGAATACGTGAATCACCTTATTTGTTCCCAACCCTTTGGATAGATTTGTATGGTCAGAGCTTTTATAGGTTACCAAGGCGAGAAATAAGCGGGAGCAAAGGACTCTATTAGATTGTTTTTGTTCATGGGTTGTCGATAAGTGAGTTAAAAAATTGAAGGTTTTTTTGTATGGCCCTGTCTTGCTATATGATATGGCTTGTTTGGCTATCAAGAAACCAAACGATATTCTAGGGTTTCGATTTCACTCCACCACATGTGGCCCGTATCACTAGGAGTGCTTGCAATAAAAAGCGGCCTTCTTCCAAGGAAAATCCAGTCAAAGAATTAAAGGAAAGTGAAAAGCCAGATTTTGAACAGGGTTGGGGTATTTTGATGGGGGCATGTCGAGGTGTCCGAGGGATGTGTGGGGATGAAGCAATTTTATATCCGAATCAACAACACACAATTAATCAAAGTTTGCAGTAGGGCCAAGCACTGTTAAAAACGAGCAAAACTTGATGCCATGTGGGCTAAAGTTTGCATCAGGGCCAGGCACTATTAAACAAGCAAAACTTGATGCCATATGGCTTTTACTGAAGAAAACTAAAAACAATGACCCAAAAGATTACAAGTATTTGGGGAGAAGTTGATAATGGTTTGGGAAAACCAAATATGCGAATTAAGTAGCTTATTGTTGGAGCATATTGTGAACCAGTTCTTGTAGGTTGAAGTGAGATTTGAAAATATATTGTAGGTTAAAGCGAAATTTGAAGATATACCATTTGCACATGTATATACAGAATCCAATATCCTGGCAGACCAGTTATGAAGCTAAGCTCTTTGGCTGGAGGAAGGGACTCTTAATGAACAAGAGTTCAGAGAAAAGGTTTCTGGTATCAAATCCAGCCTTGCTTTGGTTTAAAACATAGGGCAAAATTTAAGCGAGTTGATATTGTTGTATTATATGGCAAATATTCTTGATGCATGTAGTAACTGGACTTTTTGGAAGTAGAACAACAGTATCGTAGGCCCCTTTTTAAATAGGTTTTGACGTTCCCAAATTGGAAGTTTTAAATGCGCCACTTGCACATTGCGATGTAGATTTAAATTCTGATGTTACCAAATAGCTTTTTCTGAATGCTCTCACACACATTGCGGTGTATGTTTGAATTGGACTACTTGAAATAGTGAATATATAATTTTTTTCCAACGGGGACAGGGAGTGGTGTATGTTTAAATTGGACTGCTTGAAATAGTGAATATATAATCTTTTTTCAACAGGGACAGGGAGTTTTAGGGCAAGAAGACATGCAAAGAAAAAACATTTGCCTTGCTGTCAGACTTACTAACACAACTGCAAACACCAGGGAGTTTTAGGACAAGCGGACGATACATAGGAAAAAGCATTTTCCTCGCTGTAAGAGATTTTGGAAAGAATATACACATTCCGAATGAATGCATGCAGCAAATTGAATCGCATCTTCTTAATCGTTTCTTGGCAGCTGCTCTCAACTACTGGCAACTCAACTCGTTGGATTGAGAAACCTTACTGAAGGGCGTCATGTGACCATGAACCAACCCCACTCGATGCTGTAGTTTTTTTGCTCTGGAAGCTCGCTGAGTCACTCGACTCGCTGCTGTAGTTCTTTTTGTTGTTGTTATTGTGGAGGCCGCGTGAACGTGAGCCTCCGTTGCCACAAATTATGACGTGCACTCTCCTCAGTGGGAGATGCTAGGTAGACCCCCCTCCCAAGTGCAATGGAGGTGGCCTTCCTAGGCATGGAGGGAGAAAAAGAAATCACCAAGCAATCAGAATTACAAATTGCACTAAATCCCTTTGTCGCCGATTAAATGGGTTGTTGCATACTTGTTTTGACCTCTGTAATGTGTCATGTGACATCTTCCAGGAGGCCCAACTCATCTCCAACTTACATTGAGAGGTGAGGTTTATATAAATAAGCATGCACATGGCATCACCCTTCTTATCAATATCCCACTATTACCACCATATTTTAGATTAAATACCACCAAAATTACAATCCAAATTTGTGACACCCTTCATTATTAATGGGTGTTAATCAATATAGTTATCTAGCTATTTTTTTTCCAGCATTCTTCTGAATTTTCAATTGGAATTCATATTTTTATTTATTTATTATTTTGCACAGCTTCTAACCACCAATTTAACGCCTCAACTACCAATGTATCTACATAATTTAATTGCCACAATTTATCTACCGTGATTAATCGATCTTGATAGTTAGAGTAGATGTTCATAATAATTGATACAATTTACCTAAAATGACTCAATCAAAGCAAAGAGATAGTAAATTAGCTCAGAGACCATCTAATTCTGCAATACAGTTCCTTTGCAACTCTCTGAATCAATCAAGTGTTGCCCAAAAATGCGATCTATCCTCCTAGCCAACTAGGTGCTTATGTAGTTTCCTACCTCTAGGAATCGGTGGGTTTCCTAGCCCTCCATTCTCGTGCCTCTAACAAAGCAATACCATCCAGTAACCTCTTAGAATTCCTCGCCAATAGTTCTTGGCTCAAGCTCAATGTTACAATCCAGTATCCTGCTCTCCATGTTTTTCTCTTCCAAGATCCTCAACCCTTCTTTAAAATTATAACCCCTGATCCTTCTGATATAATGTTCACCTTTATGCCTTTCCCTTGCATCCTTCCTAGCCTCGGGAGAAGAGTGGCTTCCCCCTTTCCGAGGAGGGTCCCATAATAATAAAGCAATGCCTCCTTTCTTCAAATCCTACCCAAGACCAAGTTACGTGCGAAATTCAAATCAGATCAAATCCTTGGTAAGATTTATGAATTCAATCTTCTAATGAAATGGGCCTAACTAAACCTTGAATAAAATGTAATTTTGTTATATAATATAATAAAACGTAAATTAAACCCTAAATGGAAGGTAACTTATAGGCATACAATTGAGTTTCTCACCACACCCATCATGCATCGAATCATTGATAATATAAATTAATAACTAGTGTATTTTTAAGGCAATACTAGTGCACACGTGTAGGTTATGGATGCATACCTATCTGACACATAGCTTGCGTGCGTACTAATAATAAACGTCGCTACCTCTAACAGATAGTTCATGTTTGTTCACAACCCAACATACAAGATAGTAAATTAAGTAAACTGGCAACATTCAAGAGCCTTTATTAAATCGCATTAATTCAATATGAATTGAATTTTAGCACCAAGATTGTCATAAATGAACCAGGCAAGTATCCTAAACAAGGTAGGAACCAAGTACAAAACTAATGCATCCTATATTTAATTCCTAGACAACGCTCTCACCTAACTTTGAACCATCCTTCCTCCCTAACCTGCTTCCATCTTCCATGTCATATCCTTTCTTCTACTGCAATACACTGGAGCATCGACTATATTGACCTTCATCCAGATATAAATCGTAAGTGGAAATGTTTCCAACATCCACGTAACTTCCCCAGCAAGTGTGCAACCAACGGTCATCATCACACATCCAGGGGAGAGTGGCTTAACACGAACCTCCCACGAGTCCAGGTTTTGAAGGATAAACGATGGGAAACACCTACACCCCTCCTAATAGAATTAGCGTCGATGCCCTCTTCTTAACCACATTGAGATGTTGCTATTGTTCTTAGAGGTACGTCATCGATTGACCAGCTTGGGAAACTATGCACACGTTACAGGAATATTTACCTTGGAAGCCAAAAAACCGGGAAAAACAATGCTCACGAGAGTCTCTCCACTCTCTATCTCACTGTATTATCTCTTATGTTTACAGTACAATATTATAGCATCCAAATCCCTAATCCATTAACCCATATTAGATTACAATCGAGATTCCTTGACCATAATTAGTTTACAATGGGCTGAAAACAACTCAAAATGGACCCATAAAATTTCTTGCGGGTGGCTCGTTGACCCCGCACGCCCCCTTGCTCTGGGAACCTACAAAGAGTACAACACATGTCCAACATATATTACCATTGATGGGAATTTATTAAACACATCTTGCTAACGACGTAAGATTTCCACTAGATAATGATTCTAACCAATGTAGACTGACGTTGATAGGCATTTGAACTAGTTCTGTGTGTTAGTTGCCTGATACGAATCCCCGATAGTGAGGTGCACTAGAGTACACGTATAGGTTTCTTAGGGATGGTTGTCACGGCCACGGGGCCGAGCACACTTCAAAGCGCTTCCTTCCCACACCCAAGAGAGTCTAAGTGCTCTCGCCCAAGTAGTTGGCTTGGGCGCACATCGAAGTAGCGCGCCGACGGAACGTTGGACAGTGGAGACGCCACAAGGTGGCGCCTTGCTAAGGCAAACAGACGCGCTAAGTGCACTAAAGAGGGGAGCGCTCCCAACCGAGGGTGGAGCGGCTAGGTGAAGACGTGTTGGCAAGGAGCGCCAGCGCGCGCCCTTGAGGAGCACTCAGCGTAGTATGGGAGAGCGCCAAGGAGGTAGAACTCATGTGACACGAACGGAGGAAGCACATGCTCCTGTGCGCTTGCATGTGGAGATCAGAAGTCGGCGTCGACACGCTCACCCAACCCACGGGAAGACACGACGCCAAGGAGACTCCCGCGACATGGAAGGCAAGTGGAACCGACGGAGGCCATTGGCACATGAGGAGGTGGCGCGTTTGGTTGGAGCGCCCACCTTCGTCGACGGCATGGAAACTAAAGTGGACCTAGTGGTGGAGTAATGCGAATGTTGGGGAGCGCGCGTCTTGGCAAGGCCAAGAGCGCTCCCATATAAAAGCGGATCCTAAGAGCGCTAAGGCATATAATCCAAGAAGTGGTCAAGCAAGAAGTGGCTTCCAAGCGAAGTTGGAAGCAGAGAACGGAGACACAGTAGCATGAAGCAAGGTGACGAAGTTTGTTAACTGGGCGTTCTTCTCTGCGATCTTCACCACTGGGTGCACTAGCTGTGGCAAACGTTAGTCATGACACCTTGTTGGCTTGTTTTTGCAATCTTTGTATTTTGTGCGTATTGGCTGGTTGGGCGCACATGGGAGTATTAGACAAGTTAAGGGTGCTCACACTCTTGTTAATGTAAAACGCTTTCAAGGGATTTGTGGTGTGGAAACCCCACTCTTATTTCGGTGTTGTCTTTTTGGTTAAATGTTTGCTAAACGTTAACTAAGTGTAAGAAGATAACTTGAAATAATTCTAAGTGTTAAGAGCTTTCGCAACAGAGAGGCGTAGTCTATCGGTAGGCGCTTGGGTGGCCAACCCTTTAGGTTGTATCCTGGGTAGTGCCGCACGTCCTGTTCGATCGTTCAAACGACGAGAGTTGAATTGGGGCTGTGACAGGTGGTATCAGAGCTTAGCTCTGTGGCAGCATTGGAGCAGACATTGTTTCCAAGACGAAGGTGGTTTCCAGGAGGAGCTTGTGTAGCCGATAGGAAGCCACATGTCAGAGGTCGATCGTGGAGCACCTCGCAGCAGTCGGGGCGCTAAGGAAATGGGCGTCGACGGAACGCGCCCGCGGGTGTCAGCAGAAGCCGTGCCCGAAAGTAGCGCTTCGTAGTAACGTGCCGGTCAAAAGCGTGCTCCGCGGTGAAGGCGCACACCCGCAGCAGCATGCGCCGCAGTGAAGAAGGTGCCCACAGAAACGAGCGTCCGCGGAGACGTGCGCTGAAGATGGAGACATTTTCTGAGGAAGACGCGCGCTTTGTAGAGCTGCGCGCTCAGCAGACCGTGACGAAGCGCGAAGTGGTGGGGCACTCGACGAACGAAGGTAGCGTGCCGGGTAAGACGTGCGCTACAACAAACGGAAGTGCGCCAGTGAGGGTGCATTTCACTAGATGGAGGCGCACGCCATGGTAAACGAAGGAATGTGTTAGAGAAGTGCGCTCCACAGACAAGGAAGACAAGCTCTTTAGCAAGGAAGGAGGTGTGTTTGAGGAACAAGTGCGCGCCTGCAGCAAGGTAGTAGGTGTGCTAAGTGCATTGGGGTGCCAAGTGCACTAGAGTGTGCCTGCAACAGAACGAAGGTGCCCTTGGACAGTTTTCGGAAGCCAAGGCAAGTGCACCATTTTTGGAGGCTTTGTTGGGAGTGCTTCACACTTGCAAGCAGGTGGCTTTCCTCCTTGCGAGGCCGCTGTTGGAAGCGCCAAGTGAAGAAGTGAGCTGTTAAGAAGGATGGCGAACTCAGGATGGGGTACCATTGAAGTGCTCCTGGGAAAGTTGAAGCTTCGTTGGACAAATGAGTTGGATATCTCTGCGATGGATGGATCCACGGCAGGGGAGTCAGAGTTGACAAAGAAACTGGAAAGTGCGACGAAGAAGTGCTGGGAAGAGTTCAAGGAATGGAGAGTGCATTCCGAGACTTGGTTTCGCAGCCAAAACTAGAGATGCTTCGGTTGCCGACACCCGCAGACCAAGTGAAGGTAGGGAAGAACACTCAATAGAGAGTTCATCAGAAGCAGTTGAAAGCAACAGAAAAGAAGCTTATTGCCTGCAGCGTTTGCGAGAAGGACAGTTATGCAAGGGACTGCCCTGAGAAAGCAGCCCGTGGTCAAGAAAATGCCCCAGCAAGGTTAACGTCATTGAGTGTGTTGAATGCACCTCAACCATCCGCATAAATCATAGAAGCTGTGCGAGCAGTGCAAGCTTGCATTGGAGAAGTGAAGGGAACTCAAGAGGACAACCCACAAAGTTTGAGTTTTGTGGAAGATACGGTTAGTGGCCTTAGAGTTTCCGCACTTGTTGACACAGGTGCTACTCATAGTTTGGTGAGCAGCAGAATGGTATCATCACTTTATAGTTCGCTCGAAGTCAGCCAAGCATGGTTCAAAGCGGTGAAATTGGAGATGAAGTCGGTGATAGGAAGAGTAGATGTAGATCCTCTCACAGTTGGACGATGGCAAGGGAGATTTGACTTGAAGGTGGTTCCATTGGATTATCACTCGGCGATCCTTGGACAATTTTTCCTTTGGTCGGCCAAGGCTGTGCTGGTTCCGCACGCAGGTCGCTTAGTTTTCTTGGGAGAGTCAAGAGCATGGAGTTTTCCTTTGAAGACGATGAGCAAGCTGGGACGTTGGCCTAGGATGTCTTCGGTACAGATTGTCGAAGACCCTAACAAGCCCATAAACTTGTCTCAAAATGACATATACATCAACAGCACACCTCGGAAGAACAAGACAAGAGAAGCACCATTGAGGAGGTTGTACGTTCTACATAAAGAACGTTGTGTTCGTTGGAGAAACGACTAGAGGCAGTCCAACGAGTGATTGGCTCTTTGCGCCTTCGAGAATATGAAGCACAGCTTAAGCCAAGACTTGATGAGGAGGGGAAGCACGTTGCGGTGTTGAACCTCAGAAACGAAGAACATCAGATTTCAGAGGAGAACACTCGCTGTGACAGAAATGCCATTGAAGATTATCCGTTACGTGATGCAGCATACATAGTGTAGTTTTCTGTTCATCCGATGGGCATTCCGGAATCGCAGCTAACTCAGGAAAAGTTGGCTCAAGTGGGTTTTTGTCCTAGTGAAGCGGAGGCAGACCTTTTGCTTTTGGACAGCAAGCACTTGCAAGACAAGGGGGAGGATAATGAAGCCATTGCTCTTAACGAACTGCAAAGGCAAGTGACACCAGAAGCGACAATGACTTTAGGTAGCTTGGAAATTTGCAAGGAGACGGACGATCCATGCAAAGGGTTGAGTAATAATGCAAAGAAGAAAGCTAAGAGAAAATGGCGACTGGAAAAGACCAGAGAAGAGTCTTTGGCAGACTCACCAAAAGGTTTCAAGGAGGCAGCACAGGTGAGCACTTTGACATATGGTGGCGCAGAGTTTGAGGGGTACTTGGCTCGTTTGAAAGAGCTTAGTTATGGGGATGCCACAGCCAAGGCTGCACTCAGGTACATATGTGATGAAGGCACGAGCGACGATGGCCTATGGCATCGCCCATCTCTTCTCACTTGATCTAGCGAAACTTAGGCTCGCTACTTCCGGCGACGACGGCGAGGCCTTAGTCACCTTGCAGGGGTGACCTGGAAAGACAAATATTTCCAAGCAAAATACAAGGGGTCTTAGATGAAAAATGAAGTTGGCTAGAGGATGTTGAAAAGAGCCGAGGAAAGTTGGTTTCAGAACGAAGAAGTTCGTCTTGTGACGAGATGCTTCGGTTGGACTATCTACCCAATCGATCAAATCACAAGGGCGCAATGGGCAAAAGCAGGAATAAATGAAGGGAGTACTAGTTGCAGAGTAAGTGGTTAGAAGCCATAGATGCGGAAGCGCTTCTACGGAAGCTCAGATTGTTGCGACGATAGGGAGTTGAACGGTTGCGACGATAGAGGAGTCAGGTTTTTGGGACGAGGCCCTTGGAGACACCTTGCCGAGGTCGGAAAGCATTTTGAGTGGGGGAGGATGTCACGGCCATGGGGCCGAGCGCACTTCAGAGTGCCTCCTTAGCCGGTTGGGCGCGCACGGGAGTATTAGCCGAGTTAAGGGCGCTCCCACTCTTGTTAATGTAAAATGCTTTTAGTTGCTCTGCGGTGTGGCAACCCCCTCTTATTTCTGTGTTGTCTTTTTGGTTAAGTTTTTGTTGAACGTTAACTAAGTGTAAGAAGATAACTTGAAATAATTCTAGGCGTTAAAAGCTTCCACAACAGAGAGGCGTAGTTTGTCGGTAGGCGCTTGGGCGGCCAAGCCTCCAAGTTGCCTCCCGGGAAGTGCCACACGTCCCGTTCGATCATTCAAATGACGAGCGCTGAATTGGGGTCGTGACAATGGCATCCACAAATTCGGGGAAGCATACCTAGTCAACCCATCAACGTACACTAATTTTCCTCTGTAATTGTGTGTGTATAGGAACACCTTGCGGAAAATCCCAAGGGATGTCTCCCCACATTCGTAGATGACATCCTTGGTAAACGTTTTGTCACAAGATACTATGCTTGACTTAGGAACTCAAATTGGGCACCTACCATCACAATCTTAGTTGATTGCCCAACGACACTTGCAAAATCGATAAGAGACAGCAGGATAACCGTGGTTCTAAAGTAACATCAATTGCGTGGGCATCGAAAGAGAGAAGGTGTGGTACGAAGCATTAATTTGTGATTTAATTACTGGGCTGATACATTGCTACACTATGCGGGAAAGTGCGAATTTTATAGGAATGCAAGCCATTGTTAATTCTCATGTTGTAGATTCTATTTTGTATTGTTTTTCCTTACATGGGTTGATCAAAATTCTTCAATAGGCATCGACCCAACGAGGCTTAGTATGCAGTAAACTTTGTCTGCAATAATTGTGTTGATATTCACGGACAGAATGTTGCACCATGATGATCTCTAACATTACATGAACCAAATAATCCCAGGGTTCAACTTTGAACTAGTTTGGTGTACGACCTCTTTGGGGAGTTCATGAACCAATTAGAACCATGCCGCTTCTACTGTTACACTCTTTGATTCTCTTTTAGAACGAGAACTTTCTCCTCATTCCATTCTAGCACAAGAGAATTAAGAACTTTCTCCTCGTTCCATTATAGCACAAGAGAATTAAGAACTTTCTCCTCGTTCCATTCTAGCACAAGCTACATGAAGTCGGATTAGCTCATTTTCTATAGCATCCCTTGGATATGCATGATTTTTTTAATAAAACTTTGCCACTCGGTAAGCTCGCCGTGCGCATCTACTGTTGAATCAGTCCTTTTGTGTGAGAACTGACTCATTCTTGTATAATTAGACTATGTTACAAATGTATGTGGCAAGATGAATAATTTGAAATCCTTAGAGGACTTCATTATTGCATATATTTCAAGCTCGATACCGTGGAGTCGATGGTTTGTTTGTGACCATACTCCATAGCCATATTTCCAAAGTTCTCTAAAGTCGCTCCCCATCCTAAGGCTGAGGAATCAATCTATACAATGTAGATGCTCTCCTATGGGTATCCTTAGTGACAATGTGGCCTAAGATTATTCTTTAATTTTCATGATTACAGTTGTATGATCTTCCATCCACCTCCATTGGTTTTTTCAGGTAATTTCTAGGGTTGTGCTCATTCAGAGGATACATCTTTTAGGGATGGCAAAATGCAATTGATGCACCCAAGGAAACACTATAACTGCTTTGGGGATTCAATTCTATTGGGAAACTGCAGGATGGTTTTGCAATGTGTGGTTATGTTTTTACCTTCCCATATTTGATGTGAATCCCAAGGAAATCTATTTTTGGCTTCTTCGTAACCATTTTTTCTTTGAGAGAAAAATGCCATGCTTTCTTATTGATTTCAAGAATTGTGCTAAATGAGAGTAATGCTTGTCAATCGAGAAAGAAAATAGTAGTGTCATCGATATATACGAGTACAAAATTATAGTACGAGATGAAATTATTGTCCATCCATCCTTGAATGTAGGTTATTCGTTGCAGAGTACAAATGGCATGACTATCCATTCATGCTAACATTGAGAGGCCATGGATGTTGTGTTATGGATGTCTTCTATTGTTGTCTTGATATGGTAAAGCCTACTTTTGTCATCAAAATTGTTATAAAACCCGTTATCGATCAAATGGGTTCATAATTGATCTTTGCAAGGAATAGGATACTTGAATTTGGTTGTGATTGCATTTAATGGTGCATAATTAATTACCATTAGCTTGTTTCCTCTCTTCATTACGTTGTGTTTATTGACCATGAAGGACGAACAATAAATTTTGAAGTAGAGGGGTAGATGGGTTTCTACTTGAGCAATTCCTTAATTGCTTCATCCATGTCTACCCGTTGCATGATTTACAGGGATAGCTTTCCTAAATGCCTTTGCTTTCAAAAATGTCTGTTTTTCATAATATTGTTTGGAAGATTGCCAAAATGCTTGTGGATTTAAACTACAACACTCTTCAAAATATTTTTCATCAATAGGAGGTCATTGCAGTGTTTTCCAACTGTTGAATAATCTTTATAATTTTATTTTCTAACCATCTTTCCGAGAGATAGTTGTCCATAATGAGCTAAGATCTATTCTAAACCAAGGAATTCTTCTTCTAGTTCCTCCTATATTTTTGTTACAAAACATTGGACATCCTGATTATATGGTTAAGGATTTAGCTCTCCATCTTCAATACTGCTTTGAATTTCAGAAGTTAATTCACCATAGGTACACATTTTCATACCCACTTCAATGGACCATGACAACATCATTTAAAATAGTCAGTTATTGTTCTAGGAATTGGAATACTCTCTCTCTCTCTCTCTCTCTCTCTCTATATATATATATATATATATATATATATGTGTGTGTGTGTGTGTGTGTGTGTGTGTGTGTGTGTGTGTGTGTGTGTGTGTGTGTGTGTGTGTGTGTGACTTATTTATTGATTTTAGCTATCTAGTTGAGTGGTATACCTCGAGTGATTTAGTGGATTAAGCTTCATAAAAGAGGTCTTTGGGACGATCCATTGAGTTGGATAACTTTGGCGTTTGTGTCACTCAATGTCGTTATTCAGAGTAGGCGTTGTAATCAATATTGAGAGGTTTACAAAGGGTATCATCAATGAAATTTGAGTTGTTAGATTTTTAAGGTAGCAATATAATTTCAATCTTATTTGCAGTGGAGTAAGCAAATCACATAAACAAATGACACAAAGTTCTATCATGGGAAACCACAAGGGAGAAAACCCAACAACCTTTTCTTATTCAGAGACATATGTTCAAGATGCAATGTGCATCCAGATACAATAATAATTACACAGAAGAATAACCCCAAAGATAGTAACCGCATAAAACAACCTTCTCCTTGCTTGAGCGAACTTGCTTGTTGTGTATGAGGAGGTGCCCCTCCAATTTATACTTTTCATGTTGCCTTTTTTTTAAACTTTTGTTGTGGGGTTGACTTGTCTTCCTTGCCTGGGACGACTTCTCTTTATTGGCATCATAATTATCATTTTATTGTTTCTTATGGGGCCGACTTGGTGTGAGGATGCCTCATGCAGCTGCAACACAAACATGAGGAAGTGCTTAAGGGTTCCTCGTGAGGTTGTCCTTGGATCATATATATAATCCAAGGGTTAGCTCTACCAGTTGTTGCCAATGTTGCTAGGCATTTGGCCAGCTCCATGATAGCAGGTGCCTGGATCAAAACCCCTTGGATGAGGTGAACTAGTCTATGCTTGCGGGTTTACGAGGGACGCTATCCCTGAATGTGCGGAAGCAATCCCTTTGTTTCAATGCAAGGTTTTTCTTGTAGTATATATATGCTAGCCAAAATAACCTTCGTGTTGTAGCCTAGGTGGCATTTATATTGCGGCACAAGTAACTTGTATGATGTGGCCCACTGTGAATCAATTGTGTAAGACCTAGAGGCATTGAAACCTTATAGGTATGGGAATCGTAAGACCACATTAGATCATGTTGTGACATGAAATCATGATACCATCAATGCATCATAAGGCCACACAATAATGTTTTCGTCAAAGGGCATTGTGAGAACCAAAGAAGTATTTTATGAAAATGTAAGTATGGTGTGCCCACATGTTAATAAGTTGATCCTACCCTTATGGCACAACCCATAAGAAGTTGGATGTGACTATGATCATGCTTCATGGAATGAATCCTCCCCTTATGTTGAAACCCGCAAGAATCTGGTTGTGACCATGTTTATGGCTAGGCACTCCCATCCTAGTGGTGAAAGGAGTTGCCTTGTTTGTTATTTTAGCACTCTCGCCTTCATGTTGAGGAGAGTTGACCATGATTTTTGGAATTGTTACTTTTGTGGTTGTTGGAACACTCAGAATGAAGGTAAGTAAAGAATAGCGTGAATGGCCAATTTCATTAAAAGGAGGGAATGCAGGGAATGAAGCTCACAAGAGGTGAATTCATATACGGGATAATCCATCGGAGATGGATATGCAGAGGGGATAAATATGATGACGATGAAACTCAGGTCGCAAGAGGGGTGGAGAGTCTCCCTCGAAACACCACAGATAGGAGAGGCAACAACGGAACTCTAACACCATTGTTGGAACACTAAGAACTAAGATAGACAAAGATACGTGTGAATGCCCAATTTTGTTGAAACAATACACATATAGATACGATATGATGTGATGCTTGGTTTAATCTTCCAAGCCGTCTCTTGGACTCCAAGAAGGCTCTTGTTATTCACTTGTGACTCTTGACGTGAATAGTAGTAATAATACAATATACTTTACATCACCCAAAGGATTCGGTTTCCAACAGTGGTGGTGAGGATCGACGATTGATTATTTTATAGGCATGTCCCACTGTAAATCTATGTTTATTGTTCATCTGCGCGACTGGTTTGATTGCTTATTTATTTGTTTTTCAAGCAATATGTCAGTATGTTGTCCAATAAATGGAAAGGGGCATTAGAGATCCTACACACGACTGCGAGATAAACTAAAATGATAGTGTTATCCAACACACAAACTTGTATGTACCTTGATGATGAAAAAACTTTGGAATTTCTTGTTTTGGTATCTTGTGAAAACTTCTCCAACACACGTGTTAAAATTGCTATGCCACTCTTCACAAGAAACCCTTATTTTGGAAACATGGTCAAGTTGTGAATCATTTTTGCATTGACCGAGGCAACTCTTGCTTACTATGTCTTCTCATTATGGTACATTCTAACAATAAACTTTGTTGACTCTTCTTTCAAACCTCGTAATTACATCAACGATCCCATGCTTAAAACCCTATGATTGTTGACTTGTAAAATCTTTATTACTGTGCCTGCCCATTTCTCCTTTTGACGTTTCCATAGCTTCATCACTGCGCCAAGCTTTATATGTCTTCAACTATGCAACCCGACCTGATTCATCTCTCTTTAAATTATTAATGATCTGAAATCTAGTGTTGTGCTCGATTTTCTATGACGCAATGGTCCTATTATTTTACCACCTTCTCTCACCGTCACAATTCCCATCTCTTCAATATCACTACCACTTTTATTGATCCGTACTAGGTTGATGGAATTCTCTCGATCTCGATGGCCCATGGGGTTTATCGGGGACATGGTGAACTTTTGTGAGTTTATTCTTAATAGTATTTTACTGCCTTTTACGTCATTTATTACTTGAACTTGACTACTTTCTTTGATATTTGTACTTTAATGCGTTATCATAATCACTTGTCTTCTTATCTTTCACAGACTTACATCCTATCGATATTCTGCCTGCCGAGCTAACTTTCGTTGATTTAGGTGCCGTTTACTCACTTCCGGTTGGCCTTTTACTTGTCAAACCAAATTATGTCCAATCTTCTTATGCGGCACACCCTATTTTGGAAACACATTCCATTATATAACTTATATTACTTAATATAAGATTCCGATCATTATATAACTACTAACCTTTACTTCAAGAAACATATTTCCATTTCATAAAACAATTTACATCATAAACCTGTTACATAATCATCTTCATTCCCTTCAATGCACCTTCGTTATACATATATTGTAAAAAATTACATCCATTACCGAAAACAATATCGTAGCAAACTTGACTACTTTATTCGACCATTTATTACTTGAACTTGACTACTTTCTTTGATATTTGTACTTTAATGCGTTATCATTATCACTTATCTTCTTATCTTTCATAGACTTAAACATCCTATCGATCTTCTGCCTATCGAGCTAACTTTCGTTGATTTAGGTGCCATTTACTCACTTTCGGCGGGCCTTTTACTTGTCAAACCACACTATGTCAAATCTTCTTATGTTCATATTTGATCTCATCGATCCCACCAACTACTTCTACCTTGACCTCGTTGGAGGGGCATGCATTGGGCAACATAAGGCTCTAACACCGTTGATCTAGATTGAGGTGAGAATATGGTTGACACACACTAATCCATGGAATTTAACGTGTATATCGACAATTAACTAAGCACATTTGTAGAAACAAGTAAATAGAATGAAACACACACGCACATTGTAGAAGATTGGAAGCATTATTATCAAATGGTCGATTGGATGGCGGTGGCAATCTCTACGAAGAGATGTCTTAGCTACTCTCAGGTGCAAAACTCTCTGCAAAAGGCGGGACTAGGTTTTCTTTGCTTGCAATGAACTTCATAAATGAAAAAGAAGGGGAAGACGTGAGGCATGGAAGGCCAAGAGTCACTAACATTGACATGAAAAATCGATGGTGTCAGGGCCGTAACTATTGTGCATGAAGTTTGAATCAGGTCCAAAACTCATACAAAAGTTCTCAATGAGAAAAACCATGTGAAGGGTGTGGGAACCTAAGTTCACAACAGTTTTGGGGGCCAAAAATAACGTTTGATGCCTAGAAATGACACCAAAAGCGGAAAACCCAAATTTGCACCCAAGTTGTCGAAACTTGCTACAACGATCGAGAGGGTTCGAACAAATTGCATGGATCACATTGGTAGCAACAAAAGCATATGCGTGAACGCGAAAATCCGTGTCATGTTTGTGTAGACCATGTTTTCAAACACATCTTAATTGATAATTGTTTTCTTTGTGTTTGTCTCGCATATTTAATGGCGCTCTCCATGGTGGTGGGAAAAAAACATTCTCACTTTAGATCTTTTGTCTCGCCTATTTAATGGCACTCTCCATGTTGGTGGGAAAAAGCATTCTCACTTTAGATCTTATTTCATATCTACTATTAGTAATATGGAACTTGCCTACTCGCATTGCCTTCAATATTCGAAAAGTTTCTATATATTTCTCAACGTTTAGCCTTTTTTTCTTCTGAAAAACATGAGTAATTTAGACCTCATCCCCACTTGTAATATATTTGGACATAGGCTTGGGCGAACTTTCAATAACAACGCACATGTCCCTCGTTGTCGACTCTATTCCCGAGAGTTTCATTCTTTTCGGTGCATGGGATACCTAAGTGAGAAATCGTTGGATACTATGAGGAGGTTCATGTAAAAGAGACGAGAAAAAAGAGGGTATGAATAGTATGATGAGATTGGCACTTCAAAATTGAATTATTATTGGAAAGCAAGAAAATATCAAAACGGCTTGTTATTTACAAAGGATGTAAATGATATATATCCCACATGCATTAATAAGTAAGATAACGGAGAGGGAGGATAATAGAAAAGGTGCAGAGTTGAAAGAGAAAAGCATACCTTTCTCGGCCTTTTGGCTAAGATCAAGTGTAATATCTGTTCTTATCAGTTTAATATCTGATACGTGGTTCATAGAACCACATGATATTAAATGTATTTTTTTAGGGGGAGGGTCCACTTACAATAGCTTGCTATTGGGGCTCTCGGGCGTCGCTTGTGCGTTGCACTACAACACGAGCTTGGTGCACCCCAACAACACTCGACACAAAACAAAACAACAGTGAGGGAGGAAGTGCGTGTGTGTTTCGATGGAATTAGTTGTTGATAAGCTGTTCGTTCAATTCGTTGGAGTGAATTGAGTTTGCTTTGGCCCACCCTACTAGCGCCATTAGAAACTACGATTCCGATTCATCCCAAGAGCTGTTGATTTCACTTTTTCTTTTGTGGAAAATAAATATATGTCTGGCATTCTTTAGAGACACACAATGACACTGGTACTGGGAATTTGCGGCATTCTTTAGAGACACTATGACAGACACTAGTATTGGGAATTCGCGGAAAATATGAGAAAGCTAAATTTTGAAGCTACAGTGTGGGGTCAAATTTTTGCGAAAAAGGAAGGATCTATCTCAAGGATGTGGAAGAAGCTAGATAACAACGCAGAGTTTGAAGAAGCTACAGTGTGGGTTCAAATTTTTGCTTGCTTAAAAAATAAGAAGGAAATATCTCTAGAAACAAGAATCCAATTCCCTCGGGGAGTTGAAGGTAAAATGAAATACGTGATAGCTGAAGAAGAGGAACTTGAAGGTAAAATGAAACACTTGATAGCTGAAGAAGAGGAACTTGAAGGTAAAATGAAACACTTGATAGCTGAAGAAGAGGAACTTGAAGGTAAAATGAAATGAAATACTGGATTGCTGAAGAAGAGGAACTTGAAGGTAAAATGAAATGAAATGAAATACTGGATTGCTGAAGAAGAGGAACTTGAAGGTAAAACGAAATGCAATACTGGATTGCTGAAGAAGAGGAACTTGAAGGTAAAACAAAATGCAATACTGGACTGCTGAAGAAGAGGAACTTGAAGGTAAAATGAAATACTTGATTGAAGGCTAAAACACAGAGCCATTTGGATCTCAGAGGGCGATGGGATTACCAAGTTTTTCTCACAGGTTGGTTTGCTTTCCATAGAAGGAATATAAATACTATTCGGGAAATCAATAATTTTGATGGCATTAGAGTGAAAACATTCAAGGAGATGGCTAAAGTGGGAAGAGAGTATTTAAAAAACATTTATAATGATCGGGAGGAAGCCAATACTGGGATATCATGAAGATCATCAAGTCAATTCCAAAGATGATCGATAATGAAATGAAGATAGATATGGAGACAGAGGAGATAAAAACAATCAGGAGCTCTTTCCAAAAAACAAAAGTCCCCAGGCCTCGCGGTTGGTCTGACATAAATTTTCACAGGTTTCTCTGACTTGGTGATAGATGATCTACAAAGATTGGTAAAACATTGCAATCGGCTAATTCACTTAGTTCAATTGTTGTGAGGCAGATCCTGTGAATACCTTTCTGAACAGAAATCTCGAGGCAGTTCAAACTTGGGGCAGGAAAAATCTCGAGGCAGTTCAAACTTAGCGCAGGAATTCGTCCTAAAATATGCAATTAAGCTCTTTACTTCAAAATATCTGAGCCAGATGGAGGGGCATATAACTGGAATATGAACGCCCATGGAAAGAACATATCACTGAAATACCAAAGAAAGAAAAATATTAGACAAGGTAATCAAATAAATCAAACAACCCAACATTGCAAAACACCAACAAAAACATATTTTTTCCGAAAAAATAACTGTGATGAGTTTAGTCTGGACTCTGACTCAGCTCCCACGGCCTCAATTATAAACCTCTTTAATCTAATCAGGCCACCACAACCCATAACCTAGTAGCCAACCAAGTCAGTGAACCCAAACCAGAACTAAACACCAAGCATCAAAGGAATAAGTTAGATCATCATAAGCACAAACATAATAAAGTTCTAATACAATAGCTCGCTGCTAACTTGTACTATTCGTGAATAACAGAGCATTCAGAGCCAATATGGTTTAGAGCGGTCAAAAAGGTGTAACATCCCCATGGACAATACATCAAAAATTTCTAATTAATCAAAGAAACAGAAACAAGGTGTTTGTTTTGACTGTCAAGATATTTTATTGATCATGCAAATAACCGTAAGTCAAGCCGAAATATATGAGAAACTAAATCAGATCTACTTACTTGGATCCAGGGGAAACACACTTGGAGAATCAACTCCTCCCAACCATAGGAGGAAGCAACTCAACGGTTTGCTCCGCTCCACCCCCGAGCTGGATCACCAACCATGCACCAGAATAGTAAGTAACTTCCTCACGACACTCAATCCTCAGAGTCCGTAACAAGCTACAACAAGAAAGCTTCCACGCAGCACTCTCTCTCAGAGTCCGTAACAAGCTACAACAAGAAAGCTTCCACGCGACACTCTCTCTCAGAGTCCGTAACAAGCTACAACAAGAAAGCTTCCGCGTGGCACTCTCTCTCAGAGTTCATAACAAGCTAAGCGATGGACTTATGAAACGGGAGAAACACTCAACACATGCATTCACAACAAAGTTTCTCCATGAACAACACGATGTCCCGTGCTATTCCAGTGCACTCATATATATAGCTTTTTCCCAGGTCTTATGCCATCCCAATCAAATCTCCAATCAGATCTCTAAATCCCCCTATGATTCAGGATTTTGTCTGGTTGTTGAGTTTTGGATTGGATTTGATTGGTATCAATCAGTCTAGCTTGCTTACACATGTTCTTTGGTGCCATGGTTGGTGTCCCCTCATGTAGTTGAGTTCTCCAAGTGTCATTTTCTTTATTAATAAATAAATAAAATGTTTGTTTGTGCAAATGTTATTTCAGTCTTTGAGTTTTATAACTCATTACATAATAAAAATAATAATTTTTCAAAACATGAAAAATAAAAGTAATGTCATGGGGGTATTACATTTCTCCCCCCCTTATTTTTAACACCATCCTCAGTGTTCTTTTTATTCTGAGCTCCCTTGCTCATTTTGGAACATGGAGGGATATGCTTCCCGCATTTTATCCTCCATTTCCCAAGTTGCCTCTTCAGGGATGAAGTGCTTCCATTGCACTTTTATTTGAATGATGGCTCGATTCCAAAGCATGCCTTCCTTCCTGTCTAGAATGCAGAAAGGTTCGTTCTAGAACTCGCCCTCGGGTTATACCTGAATCACATCCCAGTCAATTATATGAGTAGCATCATGTATATATATTTTTTAACAATGAAACATGAAATACATCGTGCACTTTTATAGTAGGCGGAAGTGCAAGTTGATAGGCTACCGGCCCTATCTTAGCTAACACTTCAAAATGTCCACAATACCTTGGTGCCAGCTTGGAACATCTTCCCAAACTCAAAGAACTCTTCTTTGACTTTGCCTTTAGATATACGTGATCTCCAACATTGAACTCTCTTGGAGTTCGTTTTAAATCCGTGTAACTTGGGCAACTTTTAAGTTTTGTTGTACCTCTTTGACAATCTTTTTGGGTAGTGCAATCAAGCAATGCTTCAATGCATACATGTTTTCTTGTAACCATACTTTTTCCCTTCCACATACAAGAAGATAAACATGTTAATCATTATTTGAAGATTCTAAACATTTTACATATCACCCCAAGAAGATATCGACATCTTACCAATATCAGGAACATGCTTATTATGTCTTCTTCATATCATTATAGGTTCCAACTACAACTCAGTTAAGTATTAAGTATTATTACAATGTCCGTTCCAATTACATGCTATAAAACTTAACTAGTGGGAGGTAAAAATAAAAAATATCATATTATCTATCTTTAGGTACAACTCCACTCTTCATGCATTTATTTAAGCATTTCTATTTATGTACACACAAAATAAACACAAAATTTTGCATTCAAACAGTCAATGCTTCACATAGCAAAGAACGTAGATGTTCGTATGAGAGTTCATTAGGTCAAACTGCTATTAACCTCATACCTAGTTCATTTATGCAATTCTTTTGAATCGGACTTGTAAACTGAAACTGTGTTGACGAATTTATGTCACCTAATCTAAAATATTTTTATTCTTCCATAATAGAATCCTTTGATTTATAAAATACAAATATCATCCTCCATTTTAAAATGTCAATGATATTCTATAAAATATAGATTCATCCATTGTAACAAAATCCTTGTTTCCTATTCACGATGACCATTAAACACGTACGAATTCAATACTACCCTTTCGCTATCAATTACAATGTAATATACCCAACTACTAATATTTTCAATAATAATAAAACATCCAATTAAAGATTGAAAATCTATGCTATCTACATAACATTCACTTCCTAAACATGTATCACTCGCTTATATCTCTACAAATATAAACTATACTCCATATGGAACTCTTAACTTTTAAACGAGAATCAAACAATTCATTTTACATGCTTCAGATATTAACCGAGGCAGCAATAAATCATCAGACATTTTGTTTTACATGCTTTAGATCTTAACCAAGGCAGCAATAAATCATCAACCACACTTTGCATGCTCAGGATTTTAATAAAACACAAATATTAACAAACCCATACAATGGGATGATCTCTAGAATTATTACTTAAGACAAAACAAAAGGGAAACCATATAACGTTTATTGGATCTTCAAGTTCCATGGTTTATCCAGATCAAGTGCAATCGACGAATAGAATTTCAGATTGGTTGTTTATTTTTCCAGATCAAAATGCATTCCAAAGCGAATGTAGAGGTTAGTAAAAGCACACGCAAAGGTCAGAACCTAAGTCAAAATGCAACGCATATTGAAAATATATACATCATGATTTCCCTTCAAATACTTTAGTTTCATAACAATACATTTTTATAAAGATCCACGAAAAGAAAAAACAAGGATCGAAGGTCTACAACATAAATACATGTTGGATCCTCTACATAAAAGGAAATCATCAGATGTTGATGCACATAATAGACATGTAATGGTTCATTTTCTGATTTCACCAAAAACGTAGCAGTCAAGACCAAAACATATGGAAGGAATCCCAAGTTTCTTCACAACGAAAATATAGACTCTAAATATATGAAGTTCATCTGAAGTTTCTGCACAATGAAAATGAAGACTCTAAATATATGAAGTGCATCTGAAGTTTCTTCACAACGAAAAATGAAGGCATGAACACGAAATGCATCACATGCCTCTTTCACATATCAAAACGCATTCAAGAATCATGAAATGTATCACACATATCTTTCCTATCTCAAACACTTACGGAAATAATGAAAAGTATAGCAAGTCTATTCACATCTAAAATGCAGATAAGAAACATGAAAAGTATAGCAGGTCTCTTTCACCCTAGAAACCCAAATGAGAAATCATGAGTGGTATCAAGGTTTCTTTCCCGTCCAAAATGAAAACAGGAAAAATCATGGAATGTTGATTCAATCAAATCTCAAGTCTTGATATCTATTATAAGAGAAGTAATTAGTAAGCTCACTACATACTTAGTTATTTGGCGGATTTTAACTTCCAGTCTGCCCAAAAGGCATGCCAATCAATTCAATACATAACTTTCGATTCTTTAAAAATAAAATTCGAGTTCTACTATAAATATCCAAAGAAAAGGGCTAAAACGAAACAAAAATTAAAACTTACGGTTAAGTCTAGTAACTGACAGTCAACCTCGGCGATAATATCAGGGTTCCGGCTTTAACTTATGGTTTAACAAGTTGCCAACTGTCAGTCGAACTCTATGATCCTATCACAATTTTAGTATTAAACTTACAGTTTGTACTGTCAGTCAAACTCTGCGATTAAAACAAAATACATACAGATCTTAAATCAAACCAAAACATTCGCAATCAAATTCCCAGTTCACAATTAAATGACAACATTGGCAAAGTAGATCAGATCTATATTAAGCCGAACACAATCAAAGTAATCAGATCTCCAATCAAACCGAAACGCTGGAAAATATAAATCAAATCCCCAGCTCATAAATAAATCGAAAACGTTGGCAGAGTAATTCAGATCTCTTTCAAGCCAATACGTTGGAAATGGTATATTAACTTTATAAAACTTATGCAATAATTCAAAATGATTCCCTAAACTACCTCATCATTTGTTATAAATCCCTAGTTTATAACACTTAAGCAATTATTCAAATCGATTGTCAAACTGCCATATCGTTTATTGTATTCCTCACATGACTATATTTATATATATAAATCTAGTGGAAATATACATGCGCGACATATGAAACTTTTTCAAAACCACGAAACAAAATCCACTTAAACAGCAAAGCTGTATCCAAAACAATAAAAAAAAACCAAAATAACGAATGAATAGATCCACACAAATAAAGAAATCACAGGCTCTTATAATGAGAATTGAAAGTTAACTCATTTTCAGAAAGACAAACGCAGGCAGTCAAAAGTGTGGAAGGGAATCACACGTAGGTATACATCTGCAGATCTGAAACGTTTTCTAAATAAAGAAGTCACCGAAAAATTCATGAGATATATTCAGTTCCAATAATAAAAAGGACATTGTCCATATCCAATAATTTTAAAGGAAAAGCAGGCACAAAATAAAAACGCATATGCTTAGCAATATAAAGTTCAGATCTCAAATCGCTGGAACGGAAACTTTAAAATTCAAATATCAATTCCTAGATTTATACAAATCGCTGGCCATGAGGTATAAATTCCAGATCTATATGTATAGTACAAATCGCATGGAAGAATTTGAAAGTTTTCAATACTTACTTGAAAAAAAATAACAACTTGGACAAAGTGAATGAGATCTCTATCAAGCCAAATGCAACCAAATTAATCAGATCTCAAAACAATCTTTACCACCATATTATGGTTTTCTCTTATATTATTTAAGACAACGCTCATCTCCATATTATAGTTCTTCAACTAAATATATTATAAAGATCTTATAATATGGTACTTTAATTATATTATTAAACCCTTATCACCAAGATTATAGTTCTTCAACTAAATATGATATAAAACTCTTATCACCAATATTAACCATAAATCTATACAACCTAATTTCTATTAAAATGAAGATATTGAGACTAAACCCTTCCTTCACTAGTAACATATTCATGCACCTTACAATATCTTCAAACTAAAACAAATCGGATATGTTGGAAAAATGGTGAAGGATTTTGTCCATTTTACTAAGCATCGTGGCATAAACAATCAAGTTGCGGGTACTGATTTATTCTCCCAAATCACGAACAAAAGAAGGAATACATTCAAATCCAAAACTTATTCAGAATCGTGGGTATCAATTCTTACATCCAAACCCAAACTTTAAGAAAAAAATAATTTGCAGGCATCAAATCTAGATCCGATATAGATGGAAGACAATTAAAAACCAATTATCAAAACACATGCATCAAATTTATATACTTCACTCTACGATTCGGAAAAAGGTATGCGATTACCTTAGATATGCAATCACAGTCATATCTTAATTTAGATATTAACATTAAAAAAAAGGAAATTACAGGCAGATCAAAACGGTTTTCTCCAGATCCAAAATCAGATCGAAGGGCAGCTAAACCATATGTTATATAATGCAGGCGATTTTGGATTTTTCTCCAGATCTAAAGGCGGGTCGAAAAGGCAGCTAAACCATAAGTATAAAATGCAGAAAGTTTTAGATTCTTCTCGATATCTGTTTATAATCGGATCTATGATTTACACAACAGGAAATAACATGTTCACAACTCAGATTTTCTCATATTCAGACTTCAATTTTCAGCCAGGAAAATAACATATTCACTACTTCATATATTTCCATATTCAGATCTATTTTTTTTCCATAGAGGGAATCCATTCATACAAATTGGAAAAATCGCACATATACAAACCAAATTCGGCAGTGATTGCATCATACATGCAGATTATAAGGAAAACTGCAACCTTCATACATGGATACTTCATTGTATAATTTATAAAACAAAATAATCGCAGGTAGCAATAGTTTTAGTTCACACAGACATAATAAAAACGCAGATGGCAATATGTGCAGTTCATCAGGAAATGAGACGCATGCAGCAATATATATATACAGTTCCTCAAGCAACGAAAACACAGGGATTATCCAACTTGATCCCACATCAAAACTCGCAGGTAGTCTCTTATCTACAGTCGTAAGTATACATACATTGCATAAAATTATTTTATCCATAACCGCAACTATAGTAGATCGAAGGCAGTCAAAGGGGATCTATAATTTCAAACATTAATCCCCATTTCTAGAGATTGCAGACGAATTATATATTTAGATCCAATAAAAAGTCATTCAAATCACAAACGTTTGGTAAACAAATTCATGCACAAATTTATTCCCTTCGATCCAGGACGTATAAAGTTCATTCAGTTCGCAAATGCAATTCTGAAGAAAATCACAGGAATACCTTCTTATTCCAGATCCAAGGTAAAAATTTGGGCTCTCACCCTCCTTTCTCCTTTGTTCGATATCTCACAACCATCGCAGATCCCTTTCCCAATAGGTATGACAAAAAATGGGTGGATATATTTCTGATCCAAATCCCAGGCAATTCCGATATACCTGCAGTCCATAAAAACAAGTATACTAAGGATATCTTTCAGATCACATGCTAAGGTAATCAAGATCTAACTTGTAGTCCATAAAAACAAACATATAAAACATTTCAGACCACATACAGTCCATGAAATCAATCTCGCAGTCCATTAAAAGCAAACATACATTTAAGATCATATGCAAGGGAAAACAAGATCTAAATCCAGATAATTATTATCGCGTGTACCTAAATCACAATCAAACTGGTGTATGACGCAGTTAAACACGTATGCAGAGATACAGATGTGAATCGCAGTCACACAGAGTTAAAACACAGTCAACAAATGTAAATGACAGACAAGGAATCATGTGCAGAGTTTGTCTAGTTCAGTAATTCTTTATCGTGACAAACAACAGACTCATAAACAAATCTCATAGATTCAGAACATAGATTCGGAACACCTGTGAAGGGCCCTTGAGGTCCAGTGTTCGAACGTGGGCTTTGATACCATATGTAACATCCCCATGGACAATACATCAAAAATTTCTAATTAATCAAAGAAACAAAAACAAGGTGTTTGTTTTGACTGTCAAGATATTTTATTGATCATGCAAATAACCATAAGTCAAGCCGAAATATATGAGAAACTAAATCAGATCTACTTACTTGGATCCAGGGGAAACACACTTGGAGAATCAACTCCTCCCAACCATAGGAGGCAGCAACTCAACGGTTTGCTCCGCTCCACCCCCGAGCTGGATCACCAACCATGCACCAGAACAGCAAGTAACTTCCTTGCGGCACTCAATCCTCAGAGTCCGTAACAAGCTACAACAAGAAAGCTTCCATGCGGCACTCTCTCTCAGAGTCCGTAACAAGCTACAACAAGAAATCTTCCACGTGACACTCTCTCTCAGAGTCCGTAACAAGCTAAGCGATGGACTTATGAAACAGGAGAAACACTCAACACATTCATTCACAGCAAAGTTTCTCCATGTACACACGGCGTCCCGTGCTATTCCAGTGCACTCATATATATAGCTTTTGCCCAGGTCTTATGCCATCCCAATCAAATCTCCAATCAGATCTCTAAATCCCTATGATTTAGGATCTTGTCTGGTTGTTGAGTTTCGGATTGGATTTGATTGGTATCAATCAGTCTAGCTTGCTTACACATGTTCTTTGGTGCCATGGTTGGTGTCCCCTCATGTAGTTGAGTTCTCCAAGTGTCATTTTCTTTATTAATAAATAAATAAAATGTTTGTTTGTGCAAATGTTATTTCAGTCTTTGAGTTTTATAACTCATTACATAATAAAATAATAATTTTTCAAAACATGAAAAATAAAAAGTAATGCCATGGGGGTATTACAAAAGGTGTGATATAGAGCTCCCTACAACCAAGAAATGACAATGATTTTGACAGAAACAATATGAGTGAACATTTTTTAGAAGCTTACCCTGTGTGAGAAAAGTCCAGATTATTAAAATCCCATAGAAATGTGCCAGGGTTAGATTATTATGAAGTCAAGTCCAAGGTTTTTGAATGCCTTTGCTCTTGTTACTCTCTCTGTTTTCTTGTATTCATGTTTTGATGTTTTACTCCTATGCTTAGCAACTGCAGATACATATGTCCTGCATGCATTAGAGTATATATTCATTCATCTCTGAGATCGTGTCAGATGTTTCTTGATACACTTGATTCATTTTCTCAACTTCAAATGAAAATAGTAAACCAAACGTTAGATATACTAAATCAATTAGGTGATAACGCGCATAAATGATACAAGTGAACTGTAAATCTCATTCCAACTCCAGCCGCATTGCAGACCGAGTCTCATTCTCTTGATTAGACAATGAAATCTTCCCTAATACAAAAGCAATAAGTCCATGCCCAAACCAACACCAATGGCTGATAGCCTGCCAGTATTATTCATCTGCTCAGTCTCAAATGAAAATGGTAAACCAATCATTAGATATACTTTAGCAATTAGGTGATAATGCACATAAATGATATAAATTGAACTGTAAATCTCATTCCAACTACAGCCGTATTGCAGGCTGAGTCTCATTCTCTTGATTAGACAATGAAATCTGCCTTCATACAAATGCAAGAAGCCCATGCCCAAGCCAATACCAATGGCTGACAGCCTGACATTACTATTCATCTGCTAAGTTTCAAATGAAAATGGTAAACCAAATTAAGTGATAATGCACATAAATGATATAAGTGAACTGTAAATCTCGTTCCGACTCCAGCTGTATTGCGGGCTGGATCTCATTCTCTTGATTATACAATGAAAAATTCCCTAATACAAATGCAACAAGTCCATGCCCAAACCAATACCAATGGCTGATAGCCTGGCATTAACATTATTACAGCTCGAATGGGCCTAACAGTCAAGAATGTGTTTATTCCTTGGAGGTCACAGGTTTAAAAGGGAAGGGGATGGAGTATGTACACCTCTGTATAGCAGTCAAATTGCTGAACAGAAGGATACCCCATCCACCATTCTCTATAGCACTTAGCTGAAAAGAAGGGTGCCATAACTTCGTGGCACTTATCCCAAAAAATCAGGATCCACCTTCCTTCAATGAGTTTAGGAATGTTCCTCTATTCAGTTTGGGTTATAAACTGGTATTCAAAACTGTTGTAAATAGGCTAAAAGTAATTTTGTCTAGCGCAATCTCTGAAGAGCAATTCAAATTCCTCTCCAATAACCAAATCCGCAATGCCATGGGAACTGCTAAAGAACTCATGCACTCAATCAAAACGCAAAATCTTCCAACAGCGGTGACGAAGTTGCATCTTGCTAGAGCATATGACAAGGTGAATTGGCTTTTTATAAGATAGTTGTTGTTACAAATGAGCACGAGCTTACAAACTATGCAACGAAAAATGGGTTATATATTTCATATGCGTCTTTTGTAGTTCTTATAGATGGGTCGCCCGCAAATTTTTTTCAATTGTGGTAAAGGGTTGCACAAGGGGTGCTCTCTCTCCCCCTCCCCTTGTTACGCTAATAGTGGAAGGCTTGAGTATGCTGTTCAAGGATGAAATGAGAAGAGGGTTAGTAAAAGTAGTGGAAATCTGTGATGATATATATGGCTATGTCTCCTTTGTTGTTTGTTGATGACATCATGATATTTTTTGGGTTTATAAGGGAGTAACGAAGTATCGAAGAAAATTTGGACATATATTGCAAGCCCACGGGGACGGAAATCAACATGACAAATTCCTCGACGATGCTTGACGAGGTGTCTAAGGGAGAAAAAGTTCAAATAGTAAAACTATTTCAATATGGATGTCTGGAATTTAGATCCGAGGGTTAAAGCACCTAGGTTTTAACATAAACCCTAACAACTGTAGGTTTGAAGATTGGATGCAGTTGTGTAACAAAATTGAAGCTAGGGTTTCTCTATGGTGTAAAACATGGTTATCTAGAGGAGGCAAACTAGTCTTGTTCAAGGTAGTATTATGAAGCACTCGTATCTAATAGATGTCCATCTTCCATATCCCCAAGGAATTCAAACTAAACCCAGGAAAGTATGCTTCAGCGTTTTGTGGACTGGCCCAAGAGGGGAAAAGGAATTATGTTAGTCAAATGGAATAAAGTGGCAAACCTGAAAGCAGTGGGAGGTCGGGGCCTAAAAATATATGCATTAATTTAGTGTAGCTCTTGTTGCAAAGAGTTTATGGAAACTTGTTTATAGACTGTGGGGCAAGGTCATGGAGCTCAGATACTTGGGAAAATAGTCTGTAATAGAGTGGTTCAAACAATAAAGGAAGAATGCAAGTGGTGGATCCATAGCTTGGAAAGCTTTAGTGAAAGGCTTTCCCTTGGTAAGAAAGTGGTTAAGCATGGAAGATTGGACTAGGGAATAGAAGGAGGACAGGGGAAGACCCTTAGAACGGACGTAAAGGAAAATTTAGATTGTCAAAGGATTTGTTAAGAGATATCCATCTTCTAGGAATTTTGTCCTTGGAAGATGCAACATCGTATGATATTAGGAGCTTGTAAGGGGGGGAACGCGGAACCAGTATGTGAGAAGCCTATTGTGCAACGCTTCTTGATTTGTTCAAGCGGTCAAAATATTAAGGGGCATCAGAATGAATTGCAAGGCATCGCTGGAAGAAGGCTTTGTGGGAGAAAGATCTTAGTGGTGGTCCACATTTCGGAAGCTATAATGTCCTTTGAAAGCAAATTAATTTCTTTGGTAATCTTTAGAAAATAAAATCCCAGCTTGAAATAATTGCCAAAAGATAATAGAGTTGGGCCTAGGAAGGTGTATCTCGTGCAAATCCAAGTTGGGCCTAGGAAGGTGTATCTTGTGCAAATCCGACGAAGAATACGTGAATCACCTTATTTGTTCCCAACCCTTTGGATAGAGTTGTATGGTCAGAGCTTTTATAGGTTACCAAGGCGAGAAATAAGCGGGAGCAAAGGACTCTATTAGATTGTTTTTGTTCATGGGTTGTCGATAAGTGAGTTAAAAACTTGAAGGTTTTTTTGGATGGCCCTGTCTTGCTATATGATATGGATTGTTTGGCTATCAAGAAACCAAACGATATTCTAGGGTTTCGATTTCACTCCACCACATGTGGCCCGTATCACTAGGAGTGATTGCAATAAAAACCGGCCTTCTTCCAAGGAAAATCCAGTCAAAGAATTAAAGGAAAGTGAAAAGCCCAATTTTGAACAGGGTTGGGGTATTTTTATGGGGGCATGCTGAGGTGTCCGAGGGATGTGTGGGGATGGAGCAATTTTATATCCGAATCAACAACACACAATTAATCAAAGTTTGCAATAGGGCCAAGCACTGTTAAAAACGAGCAAAACTTGATGCCATGTGGGCTAAAGTTTGCATCAGGGCCAGGCACTATTAAACAAGCAAAACTTGATGCCATATGGCTTTTACTGAAGAAAACTAAAAACAATGACCCAAAAGATTACAAGTATTTGGGGAGAAGTTGATAATGGTTTGGGAAAACCAAATATGCGAATTAAGTAGCTTATTGTTGGAGCATATTGTGAACCAGTTCTTGTAGGTTGAAGTGAGATTTGAAAATATATTGTAGGTTAAAGCGAGATTTGAAGATATACCATTTGCACATGTATATACAGAATCCAATATCCTGGCAGACCAGTTATGAAGCTAAGCTCTTTGGCTGGAGGAAGGGTCTCTTAATGAACAAGAGTTCAGAGAAAAGGTTTCTGGTATCAAATCCAGCCTTGCTTTGGTTTACAACATAGGGAAAACTTTAAGCCAGTTGATATTGTTGTATTATATGGCAAATATTCTTGATGCATGTAGTAACTGGACTTTTTGGAAGTAGAACAACAGTATCGTAGGCCCCTTTTTAAATAGGTTTTGACGTTCCCAAATAGGAAGTTTTAAATGCGCCACTTGCACATTGCGATGTAGATTTAAATTCTGATGTTACCAAATAGCTTTTTCTGAATGATCTCACACACATTGCGGTGTATGTTTGAATTGGACTGCTTGAAATAGTGAATATATAATTTTTTTCCAACGGGGACAGGGAGTGGTGTATGTTTAAATTGGACTGCTTGAAATAGTGAATATATAATTTTTTTCCAACAGGGATAGGCAGTTTTAGGGCAAGAAGACATGCAAAGAAAAAACATTTTCCTTGCTGTCAGACTTACTAACACAACTGCAAACACCAGGGAGTTTTAGGACAAGCAGACGATACACAGGAAAAAGCATTTTCCTCGCTGTAAGAGATTTTGGACAAAGAATATACACATTCCGAACGAATGCATGTAGCAAATTGAATCGCATCTTCTTAATCGTTTCTTGGCAGCTGCTCTCAACTACTGGCAACTCAACTCGTTGGATTGAGGAACCGTACTGAAGGGCGTCATGTGACCATGAACCAACCCCACTCGCTACTGTATTTTTTTGCTCTGGAAGCTCGCTGAGTCACTCGACTCGCTGTTGTAGTTCTTTTTGTTGTTGTTATTGTGGAGGCCGCGTGAACGCGAGCCTCCGCTACCACAAATTATGACGTGCACTCTCCTCAGTGGGAGATGCTAGGTAGACCCCCCTCCCAAGTGCAATGGAGGTGGCCTTCCTAGGCCATCGACCTTGCTGATCATCGATCGACCCCGCCCAGGTAAGTATGTTTTCCAAGCTTTCATTTTCCCTACTTATGCCCCTCCCTTTCATTACTTCCATCCCCACTACCCATGTGGGATATAACTTTGCTATTCCAAAACTAAAATACACCCATGCTCTCTATACACTTCCATCCTTCCCCGTTATCATTGTCAATACACCAGCGTAGATCCAAATCCTAGGCTCTATCAAGCGCCGAGAGGGATCAAATCTCTTTGTAGGTATCCATTGATTTGATTCAAACCAAAAGACACATATTTTTATTTAAGGTCCACATATAATATTTTATTATTAATATTTGATATTATTTATGGCCCACATATAATATTTTTTATTATTTTTTATTTTGTTATGAACTAACATTACAATATTTTCTCATACATGGTTTTAAAACCATGCACATGGTTTGTTTAAAACCATGTGCAAGGCCAACTTTTATTATTATTTTGTTAAGTAAAAATTACAACATCTTCCCCTTATTGTGTTTTTTTCCTCACCCATATTTTTTTACGGATAATTAAATTTTTACTTTTTTATTGTTTTGTTAGTTAGTAAGATTACAACATCTCCCCCATATTAGGTTTTT
>LPNX010008642.1:291175-303834 GCA_001517045.1 Pseudotsuga menziesii | reverse complement strand
TTTTGGCCTTTTGGAGGCTTTTTAGATGGTTTTATGGCCTTTTAGAGGCATTTTAGGCCTTTTGGAGGCTTTTTAGTGGGATTTCCAGGGAAATATGGTAGGTAAATGGACAAATGAGCCATGTAGTGGGGTAGATGAGGTAGTTAACCATTTTTGAGTGTTAACAACCCTCTTTCAAAATGATAAATTCTAACAAATGACCCGATTTCACGCAAAAGATGCACTTATGAGGGTTTAATCTAACAACATAGTGCCGACATATTTCGAACACCCATCTCAAGTGATAAGAATGACGCATCCTCATGCAAGAATGAGCAGCGAGTTCATCCAAAAATACTTCAATAATGGACTTGAGATTGTGGAAAATCAAGGTCATCGCCCGCTGAAAGGTAGCTCCAGTGTTTTTAAGGCCGAAAGGCATTTTTCGATACACAAATGTTCCCCAAGGACAAATAAATGTTGTCTTATGTTGGTCCTCGGGTTTAATTTGAATCTGATTATACCCGGAAAAGCTGTCCATAAAGGAGAACACCTCGCTACCCGCACACTCATCCAAAATATGATCTATAAACGGTGTGGGGAAGTTATCCTTAGGACAGGTACGATTTAAATCACAAAAATCAGTGCATATATGGATCGCTCCTTGCTTCTTATCCACCAGAACGGGGTTTGAAACCCACTCCGTCAAGGGAACGGGATAGATGAAACCAAATTTCAATAGCTTCTCTATCTCTGCCTTTATGGCGGGTGCTTTCCTAGGATTTACCACGCGTAAACGCTGTCGAACAGGCTTAGCATTGGGGTAAGTCTTAATTTCATGTTCGACAATCCGAGGTTCAATCCTTGGTATCTCATTGTAAGACCAAGCAAAAACATCACGGAATTCCTTGAACAGCTTGGTATATTCGCGAATTTCATCTTGGGAACAATCCGCCCCAATGTAGACATTCTCAATTGTACCAGGGTTGCGAGAAATGTTGATAGGCATAGTTGACGATATGTTTTCCATGTTTCCATCAGCCATCTGACCAGGAGAGCTTAATGGAATCATGGGTCTACCAAATTTTTGTCTAAGAATCTCCCTATAATCCTCATGCTCCAAAAGGTCAAGCTCTGGAAGGAAATATGATCTATAATGAAGTTCCTCCCATGGTGGCTCAACTCCCAACATAGCCTCAATGATCGCTTCATCTGAAGGGAAAACCGTATCAAGGCAGTCGTGGGCATGAGAAGACTGTAATGCCCATGCCGACAGCACATAGGGGTCTTCCTCCTCTGTCTGTGAAGAAGAAGAACAAGGCTCTGTAGCAGATTGAAGATTAACTTGGTAAGCTATCATGACTGCAGGAAACGGCACACTCGTCTCAATGGCCTCACTCGAAGGACTCGGTGAAGGAAGAATCCAAGGATCTCCCATATGACTTGTGCGAAAAGGCACCGATCTCGTAGACATGGAAGCACCATTGAAACTAGATCCTATCATGAGGATGGGTGTAGGAAAACTAAACGTTCCCATGAGGGACGGATACATACCTACACCCACACTCCCAGTTGCCGGATGGGAATGTTCATCTTTCGGAACCGAAACTTCCGAAGATGCACTAACAGGCGGATTCTTGAATGTCATCTGATCAATCGTTACAATATTCCCATTATGAGGAAATCATACAACCCGAAACACGGAAGACGCAACGGCTTGCATACTATACATCCAATTCCTTCCTAGTAAGAGATTGTAGTCAAGGGGTGCATCAACCACCTCGACCTCTATCGCAACGGTATTCCCTCCCAAACGGACTTTAAGAGAAGGAAGGATACCATGCAGCCTAAACGATCTCCCATCAAAAGCAGTTAACATGGTCGTAGACTTTGACAACTCAGGAGAACCAAGACCCTTCCAACAAGATAAAGACATCACAGAAGCAGCAGCACCCTCGTCAATCACAGTACGCTTGACGATCATATTAAGACATTCTACATGCACCAAAAGGGACACATAGTAGGGAAAGCGAGGCTGATGTCCTGCGGTTTCAAATTTGATCACTGAGGAAGAATCATCACCATTACCACCAAGAGCGGAAAGCAAAGCCTTCCTTTGCGACGGACAACTCTGAAGCACTTCCAATGCAGACATCGCACAAGGAGTATGACCCAAATCCTCGACAACTGAATAATTCAGGGTAGCTCAGGCATTTGGGTTATGACCCGAACACTTAAGTACCCCCTTAGGAATGCGAGGTGCAGCCTCAGGTTTATCCGCAGGTTTCTCAATGCGCAAAGGGGTTCCTGGTGGATTAGGTTCTTTGCCTGGGTTGGGTTGTGACGAAGTATAATCTTTTGCACGCGTCACAACCTTCATGGCACGGACCATATTAATGCACCCACGACCACTAGTTTCAGGTGGATCTTCATCACTAGATTGATCATGGGACTTCGGGTTCATATTCTGGTTATGCGGTAAAGGGTTCGTTAACACAGTTGGGCCCTGTCCTATGAACTTCGAAGCTTCATCCATCCTAGGGCACAAGTAAGTGAGGTGATCGTCCTTACAAATCTTGCAAGGAAACTTAACCTTATGTTTATTCTGCTTGTCCCCCCCAACATTTTTATTGTTCTTGTCATTATTGTTGGCATTATCATTTTTATTCCCACCCTTCTTATTATTTTTGTTTTTACCCTTTTTTCGATTCCGTCCGGGTTGCTGGTTACCCTTATGGTCAGACGATTACACAGCAAGTACATTCACCGCTTGGGCAGGCTGAGACGAAGCCGTAGCTTGTCCCGAGGAAGATTGGTTGATAGAAAACTGAGCAACTTGTTTCACAACCAAACCTGCAGGTTTCTTACTTGCACTACCCACAATGCCATCGACATGTGGTCCAGGTTTGACCTTGGGATCGAAACTAGAACGAGGAGCGTTAGGTATAATATCATATAACAAACCAGATTGAGCATAGATTAAGTCTAGTTCCTGCACCCTAAAGATGGCTTGTTCCTCATTCTACACTCTGGATGTGGAAACATCCTTCGCGATATATGGAAATAAATATTTGAGGAACCACTCAAGGAGGAACTCCAGCAGTATAAAGGCTTTGATTAATCTCTTCCGTCTACGCCACTCCTGAATATGATCAGAAATATGGGTGGCTTTATCTTGCCGAAATGTTGACAAGAGTTCAGTACCAACATCATAGCACACTGGTAGCTGGAAGTGATTAAGGAAAGTCATCGTAAGGTCGTCGAACAAAGTAAAGGCACCCCTAGGTAACTCTATATACCATTTCACTGCAGGCCCTGTAAGGGTGCGTTGAAATAGTCTCAAGCGGACTGAGTCCTGATGCAATGAATTGGAAGAGCACCATAGGTGGAATTTCGTAACGTGTTCACTCGGATCCTCTCCTGATTTTCCTTTGAACTTAGGTATGTCTGAAGGAAGCTTGGTAGGGATAGCCGGCCAAGCCGGGCCATGAGCCACATGATCGTTCGTAAGTCTCGATAAGTCAGGTAAATTGAGTGTCGCGAGGAAAGGGAGACTAGGATGATGAGGTCTATGGACCACTCCCTGGTTCATATAGGATTGATTACCACCATGACCTTGGCCATAGTGACCTCCTCCTATATGACCCATATAGGGTGGCATGGAAGTACCATAATGAGGTGGACCTTGACTAGTAGGAGCTACAAAGCCATAGTTAGGAGAGTAAGCAGGTTGTGAATACCCGCCTCCATAAGGTGGAGAGACCTGTCCATACTGCGCCCCATAGAGACACTCCATAGGTAGGAAGATACATTCCAGAAGTAGGAATATACATACCGGAAGTAGGGATATATGTCGTGGAAGTAGCAATCTGACCTCTAGAAACATGAACATAACCTCCCGAAACCACGAGTGGTATGTAGGCTTGAGACACAATTGGTCTAGTAATCGCAGTACAGATCTGACTCGTAGCTACGTGCTGACTCGAAGGACAACGAGAGTAAGGTGGAGGGTTTACATTTGAAGAAATCGGAAGTGAGGATGAAGGAATCTCTGTAAAAAGAAATGTACTAGTGCCTATCATCACTCGTCTAGAACCTGGAATCCCTATCGGATCACTAACTCTAGACCTAGAAGGTATATAAGATGGAGCTTCCACCGCTGGGATGGAAGGTGCAATGTGACTAGCACTCCCAAACCTCTCCGCAAGGTAAGGCATGGGATTGCCCCCAGGCATAGTGCTAGGCTCATAGTCAAATTCAACATGAAATTTCAAATCGTGCATAGGAAAACCAGTCGTAACATAACTACCGTAGCTAGTGCTAGGAGGGTCAAAGTGAGTCTCAGCATCATCCAGCATTCCATACTGGTAATGGGTCAATGGGGAATCTACCCTAGTGTGAGTAGGTCTATCATGCAAAGATCCTATCTGGGAAATAACAGGACCGATCTCAACTAGGTCAGGTGAGGGATCGTATGTAGGAGTAAGTTCCCCATCGTTAATACGAATGGGAGGAGGTGGCTTAGGAATAGTCTCTGAATGATCCTACATGGTGTGTGAATCAGTGTGTGACATAGTCCGCCTGGATATTCTAGGCCCCTCTCCCAAAGGAGGAGGAGAAGTGGAAGGAAGAAGTCCTGCTAACCGATGAGAACGGCACGGAACCGCACTCGACTCCACAATGACTCAACAAAAAAGCAAAGACTCTCTATTTACGTCAACCCTAGGTCAACTAGCGTGCACAGAGCAATCACTATAAAATCTAAAGCCAAAAGCAAGAAAACAAGGGCTGGATAAGTGAGCTCCCGAATGTGGCCGGTATGTATCGCCTAGGAGAGGCTTGAGAGGCCCTTGTCACCACAAGCGGAGGTTCGAAACCAATTATTGTGGCCCTCAGCTTCAACGTGTAAAGAGACTATGCTGTCCGACCCCAACCTGGCTGGGACACATGCAGAATAACCTCGACACATACCCCCTTGATATCCTAGGTAAGGTCATTAAGGTCACCTCAATATAATCAACACTCAGGCGGATAGTCGCAGGAGGGATTGATCGTATGGGTAGGGTAGCAAAGCCTGAAAGTCCCGAAAGAGCCCCCAGATACGAATACAATCATGTGTTAGATCTATTCTAGCATATATAATCAATAATGTATAAGCATTTGACATATTCCAATGGATACAATATTCATTCAAATACACATTACTGGATAGGAAAAGATATTTTTATTAATATGAATCAGAGATTACAAGTGTCAACCTCTGACGGCACATCTGCGAACTGGAGAAACTGAATCCCCCAATTGGGCCTCCACCACCTCAATCCTCCATCACTTTGATAGCAAGATTACTAGCAAAAGGCAAGCTTGGGAAGAACACAACAGTGCTCCAAGGGAAAAAAGGGATGCAGACTCAAGCATAAGTTCTGGAAACAATGGACTATAGTTTCGTTCCTCTCAATTCTCTCTTATGCTCATATGATTCCTGGCCTTCCATATGCCTTGAGATCGCACAGATTCGACCTTTTAGTATCCATTTAAAAAGCTATATAAGGAACCCATTGAGACATACTTCCGTTTGAGTCCGTATCCCAATAGTCTACAAGCATCTGTAGTAGTCCTGGTTTGGCCCTCAAGCCACCTAGGCACCAAAACTTGTAGAGTCTGCATTTTCTTAGAGCCTTTTGAGCCATTCTATCAGCCCTTACTGCTTCCTCTACATCACCGTGCTCGCATTCTCGCCACTCTAGCACCATCCTACATGAGAATTTGACCAAAATGTCCATTAGATTCTTGTAAATCCTTATGCGCGGTGTCACACGCGGCTGTATTGAAAACAGCCACGTATGTACGTGGTTTCTGGTCTTTTTTCCGCGTATAGCCAGCCCTATATGTGGAAAAATCCTCGATACCCACGTGGGCCGTAGCGCTCATGTAAGTTTGGCCTTTAAAAATTCTTTTGACCATGAAAAACTATAAAAATTGTATTGAAATGCAAGCAGAGAACATGAGTAAATACCTGGAAGAACCGGTTGTGAATTCCGCCGGCTGGATTTCCTGGAATTTGCAGTTGAATATCAGAGCTCAAATGGGTAAAAGTTTCAAATGATTTCTATTTTTTACTATTTATAGAAAAATTTTCAAATATTTGAAAATTTTTACCCCCTTTCCTATAGTTTTGACTGTTTCTAACCATTGTGGACCGTTTCTGACCTAATTGGTGATGTAGAAGACCGTTTTCAGCGTCGTTTTAGCCTTTGGATTGACCCGTTCGAACTGATCTCAGGTATAACGTCTATACTGGCATATAGGTTAGGTTCACCACCATTTGCATTTTGCATGACCTTATGACCATGTCACTATATCTTTAGGTACGAACCCACTCTATTATGTCACGGAACCTTCTTGCTGCTATAGAAGTGGCATGATATGAGTGGTAGAGACTCACCTTACATGGGTACCCTAGTTAGTGCCTTATTTTCATTTGGTGCCCATGCCGATGTTTCCCCCTTTAGGGTGTGGGAGTCCGTTGTATAGTATTTCCATGACATTTAGAAAGAGCCTCATACTCCTCTTGATCTTATGCTAGCCGTGATCCCCCGGACTCCCTTATATCAAGTTGTGGATGCATTATCATGAGCTTTGCCTGTCTTATTGAGCTTTATGCCGGCTTCCCTGACATTGTGTTTCAGCTATATAGCCCGAGCTTGTCTCATGTCTAGCCATGCAGAGCCTTTATTTATATCCTTCGCAGCTTGATTCCCTTTTTACCGGGAGGGGATTTTCCCCCGAGTGTCGATATCCTACACATGTATCCTTGCATTGAGCATAGGTATGTTCCACTGCTTGGAACTAGTTTGTTTTCCCTAAATGACACTCGTCTCCTCCTAGTTTGTAACTATAAATCTAGTTTATTCTTTTTTCAAGCTTTTCAAATAACTGAAAAAGACCAAAAAAAATCAAAAAACCAAAAAGCCGGACAAGAAAAGATATTATCTTTGGCAGCTGTCGAGTCGTGTCGCCTTCGAACAGAGCACTGTATATCGCATCCATTGGTTGGGTTATAGTTTGACTTTAGGAGCTGTACTCATTATCTGAGTTTTATCTCCACCGATTGGTTAAGCTTCCAGTCCCTATGGAGCCTCTATTGATGCCTCCTACGTCATAGAGATGTCCCAGTTTGTATATCAAGTCTATGCTGCCTTCATTCAGTCACCATATGCCGTTATGCTCTTGTTCGAAGGAAGTTGACACCTGAGTTGGCCATTCCTCAGTTATCTTGACTTTGCATGTCGGCCATTCCCGGTACAGTTACAGGTTCGTGCACCTTATGATCGAGTTCTTCCATATTATATAGCCTTGTTGAGTACCTCGTGTTGGATGATGGGGGATTCCCTAATGCCCTCCTTCCAGCGGATTTCATCCCATCGACTTCAGATCATTTATTCTGGGATTGGAGTCTAGAGTCATTTTGAGTGCCTTGAGACTTGCAGTCATCATGGGCAGGTTCTCTCGCCATCGATAGTTTTGGGAATACATAAATGTCCCCTGATCGATGGATTCTCTCAAGTGTTCGACCTCAACACATTTATTCACACTTGTTAGTTTGCACTCTAGTACCTTGATTCCCATTTTCATTATTGGTGGGTGATCTTGCGTCTGTTAACGGTATACATCAATGACTGGTAATCAGATGATGGACTACTATGTTCAACCTTGACACCTCTATTCACATAGTAGGACATGTACTCGTAGCGGTTTGTGTAGAATACCTTCCAGATTGGTGGAATCCACTATATGCTACCTCCTTGATCATGCTAGTGTTCATGAGATTTCAGCTCTCGTGACTTGTTCCAGTATATGTCAGACATTTCTAGCCACTATGGAGATCTTGATCTATTATATATCTTCAGCCTTTGTGGAGATCTTGGTCCTTTGTATATCTTCATCATGGAGATTATGATCTATGTATATTGTACGTGGCGATGACCACATAGGTGTTATCATGTTTCATGCCTATTCATGGCCATTGTACTCTTATGTATCTGGGACTGCTATATGTATTTGCAGTTATATGCAGAGTTGTATTATGGTATTATGCTGATTGGGTGGCTGGTATTCCATTTGGGTACCTTCATCACTTCACTTCTGGGATGGACTTATAATTTATTTCGGCCATCGTATAACCCCTCTGATCTCATACATTAGGGGGCATCTGTTATAGCGGATTTCACCACACTAGGTGAATCACACATTGTATGGCCTTCCCCTATCCCACTGCAGAATCATTAGCCCCTATGGACCACTTTTTGTCTTTTGATGTATCACTGACCATCCCTAAAAACATTAGAAAAATGATATACGCGGCCTTTTCCCCGATAACTGTGTACATACGCGGATATTCCCTATAGAGTCGCGTACATCAGGATGTGTACATAATCCAAAATCCTTTGGAGCATTCCTTGACTTGGATCTGACTCATATGACTCCTAGCCTTCCATATCCCTTGAGATCGCACAGATTCGACCTTTCAGTATCCATTTGAAAATCTATATAAGGAACCCATTGAGACATTGACAGCATAAGAGAGAATTGAGAGTAACTAAACTATAGTCCATTGTTGCCAGAACTTATGCTTGAGTGTGCATCCCTTTGTCCCTTGGAGCACTGTTGTGTTCTTCCCAAGCTTTCCTTTTGCTAGTAAGCTTGCTATCGAAGTGATGGAGGATTGAGGTGGTGGAGGCCCAAGTGGGGGATTCAGTTTCTCCGATTCGCAGACGTGCCATCAGAGGTTGTCACTTGTAATCTCTGATTCATATTATTAGAAATATATTTTCTTGTCCAGTAATGTGTATTTGAATGAATATTGTATCCATTGGAATATGTCAAATGCTTATACATTATTGATTATATATGCTAGAATAGATCTAACACCATGAAATATAGTATGCTTGTATTGTTTACTTGTTGTTGAGGATGTGCTATAACAATTCAAGCTGAAGATTGGAAAGCTCAATGGGGATCTAATTCAACCATCCGGAATAAGGTACGAGGTTCGATCCTTTAGTGTTAGATGTTTTTATTTCTATTGCATATTGGGAAAGATTGATTTCTGGAGTCTAACTGTCTGTTGTGGTACCCCAAGCCATAGGAATTTCTCTCCGTAACAGAATTTCTCTCTCAATGGGTTCTTTATATAGCTTTTCAAATGGATACTGAAAGGTCGAATCCGTGCGATCTCAAGGCATATGGAAGGCCAAGAGTCATATGAGTCGGATCCAAGTCAAGGAATGCTCCAAAAGATTTTGGATTATGTACACATCCCGATGTACGCGACTATATAGGGAATATCCACGTATGTACGTGGTTATCGGGGAAAAGGCCGCGTATATCATTTTTCTAATGTTTTTAGGGATGGTCAATGATACATCAAAAGACAAAAGTGGTCCATAGGGGCTAATGAGTCTGCAGTGGGACAGGGGAAGGCCATACAATGTGTGATTCACCTAGTGTGGTGAAATCCGCTATAACAGTTATAATCATTTCTTACATTATAATTGGGGTTGATTTTCATAGTTATTCATCCAAGTTAGAAACAAAACCATGGTTTTTCAGTTTTAAATGCACCTTTCCAAGCGGTGTGTATAACCTCCAAAATGCATACTAATTTGCTAGGTGTGAGAGGTGTGAGTACCTCCTAAATGAATACTAATTTTCCATATGTGAGAGGAAGTGATGTTTTAATTTTGGTAAAAAATTAATGACGTATTTTTTATGTTTAGCTATTTCTATAAGTCGCTATTAATTTTTTCTTAATTTTTCTGGAGGTTGAACTTTAATGAAAGTGGTTTCTAAACCCAAATTTTAATTGCAAGTAATTTGGATATGGTGGGTGTATATTGCATAATGTTAGAGGGTGTCATTTATGATTTGTGTTATATTTGGTAAAAAAAATTATTATATTTTTTTTAGTATATAATAAAAAATAATACTTTTATTGCTTAAAATTTTTAATAAAAAAATTTACACTAACTTTTTTATTAATAAAAATTTATATGTTTTAAAAAATAAAAACCTATTAATGAAAAAAATTTACACCAACTTTTTTTTTTAATAAAAATTTATATGTTTTGAAAAATAAAAACCCAAAACTTAAAAAAACAAAAATTAGTCTGAAATTCCAACCCAAGACGAAATGAAATTCCAACCCTGATCATCATCATGCCCTATTCCCATACCATTTGCAAGTCATGTCAAGGTCCAAACCACAAGCCAAATCAGGTTTTTCTTACTTTCGACAACTTGTTTAGACGACATTCGATATTGGGTCGGTTGGCTCGACATGTTCGATAAGAAAAACTCTTGGATCAATATGACAATGTGCTTCCTGCACCCACGAATTGGAAGTGATACCATGCATCCTCTTGAGCTTGTTGCTATTTATATTTGACCAACAGGTAAATCTTCTGTCCATGACCCCTTCAAAGTGAAGTAGGGTTTCTTGTCCAAGCCCTCTATTATTATTCAAAGGAAGTGGTAAAGGAATGGGCATGGGTAGGAACATGATGAAGGGATAGAGACAATGCGTGCATCCATCCCAATGCTTATGGACATACACGATATTTAAGGGGAAACTATCAATCCAAAAATGAGAAATCATTAAGTGGCAGCGCTTGTGAATCATACCGATATGATAGGTCAAGTCATGGAAGATAACCTAGATGCGGAGGCAGGCCGGGAATAGATTCTAGCAGAGAAGAGAAGCGATCGGATCATGGAGGCCGAACATGGATCCGGAAGTTTGATGTTCCAATTTATTAGCCATGCCTAACATATTATTCCATTCCATATCCAATTGGAGCTCAAACAGAAGATATCAGGTGCAGATAAAATAAAGTTCCCATTCAAGCAAGTTCACCAAATAAAACCCCACAATTTATACTATATGCATTATTGTGTTGAGAATATGAAAAAGGGTTTGGGCCATTTGCCACATATTCGATGGATCTGCAGAGTGATTTTTTTATGAGAAACGTCACGGTAAAGGTTTGATCATGAACCTAATACAATATACAATTAAATATTGAAAATCATAGTTAGAAGCATATATTTAAAATTCGTGGCTGATCTTTAGTGAAAATGAACTCAAAGGGAGTTTCTGCATTGCAAGCATCTCTGTTTTTTTTAAGATCAATGTACATTGGGTGTGGTCAATGTACAATTGTATCACTATTGATATAATCAATATTTCATCACATGATTTGATTAATTAGTAACAGAGAGGAAACTAGTACTCCAACTAGAGCTAAAACTAGTCGTACTCCAGCTAGAGGTAGTGTGGGTACTAAGAGGGTGCACACCATTGGGAAAGAAGACAATTGACATTACAACATTGTTTTATTGTTGTTATCTACTTGCAAAGGGACAAAAACAAAGTTGGGTGTACTCATTTCAAAGCCACACATTACCATCTCACTCTCAAAGTCAAATAATGACCACTAAAGGAGACTATTTACTGACTGAAGGTGCTATAGATTTTTCCCTTGTATAGGTCAAATGTTTAAAATCCCTTGCAAGGTCAGATGTTTATGTAATATTTAGATCTAGTTTCCTGAGTATTGAACTATGTTTTAAGTATGGTATTTAAATATTTTTCTCATATAAATCTGTCGTATTTATCTTTTGAATCAGTACCGAATATTTGTATTATGAGCATATTATATTGTATAAAGGCCCCATTGCAGTAAGCTTAAAATCAAACCTTGTATATCTGGAAACCTACATCCATTTTTCAACAGTGCTCACAAGTGTTTGTCAATCCCAAGAGTTGATACACTCAATGTTTGTACTTCATGTAGTCGATGTTATCAGGTGGCGATGCTGTTAATCAATCCAAGTATGCGTAAAGAGTCAATGCCGATTCTCATTATGCTACTCCATGCAGTCGATCCCAGAGTTGATACAGGATTCAATGCCTTCTTATGAAAGGAAATATTCGTTAGAATATTTTTATTTAGGGCGATTCTTACAAACCTTGGTGCCATGATCAGTTTTATCTCCGGGTGCCTATTTCAAATGGGGAACTTGCCTTTATACATATTATTTATATTGGTAACTTTCCTTACCATTTTTTATTATTCAACCTCTTTCCTTATATATTAATTTCTTTGAGAAGGAGATAATTAGTCAGTTAATATAGGTCCCATTTTTCCTTGTTTCCTGGTTTCGCTTTCAAATGACATTCCTTGACAGGTAGATTCAGAAGGTAGGGCAGCCAAGAGCCAGTTGGTTCACGATAGAAAAGAATTTATGCTATGATGAATAGCCAGTCTCTTTACCAAGATGGTTCTATTAGATTGATTGCTTGGAGTGAACCATTAAACTAGAGAAATTTGGGAGTACAACTGAAAGCTGGGCAGTACAGATGTTGAGGGAACTCATTGGGGCAGCACGGCATAATATTACATGGCAGGAGTGAAAGAAACCTCCAATTAAATAGAATTAGAATATATATTTGATATGCATGGCTTACACCCAACTAGGAATGGGATAGTAGATTATAATAATTGGTTGGGCAGTCTACCCCATACCAATTGGATTTACCCAGTATACCATACTACTAGAAGACCAACAGTTACAACAAGTCTACCATATAGATAGGATTACTACCTGCCCCATAGTTT
>LPNX010008642.1:223572-290725 GCA_001517045.1 Pseudotsuga menziesii | reverse complement strand
TATATATATATAACAAAAAAAAAACTATTTTTCCAAATAAAATAATAAAATTAAAAATATATATATATGAAGAAACAAAAAAAATTATATTTTCATGGGCAGGTCAACCCAACTAGTTTACCAAAAAGCTCGACCCAACCTCTATGCCAACGGCATTCAGCAACAACATTCATGGCCGATTGCCAATTTTCCTTAACCACCATCCTTCAATTCCGACAATTTCAATTGCTGCTCAACCTGCTAGTTCTTGTCAAATAGCCTAACTGTTGGCGCCAAACATTAGATGGTTTGGTGGGTTTTGGATATGGATATTGGTCATACCCGTTGAGGAGATTGGGATCGATATTAACCAATGTTGAGAGTTTAAAATTTCTCTATTTAATTGCCATAGCTGCCATGGATAAAGCAACATTGGAGATAACCTAGAGACTTTTGAAGAGGCAGGCTGCAAATTCTGCACCTCTGGCATCAACATCACTTTATTTTATTACAAAATCCCTAGTAAGTTTATTGATTTACTCTTAATTGATAAATTTTTAGTGAATTTTGGATAAAAACCCACGTGTTGTGTGGTCATAGCTGCACCAATGTTTTTCCATGTTGCTGCTTTTGCACTAGCCCTCTTGTGGATTATGCCCACGGCCTGTCTATATTGAACGATACCCTACAGGTTCCCATTATATTGGATAACTATAACTCAAGGTAATTTTCTACATGCCAATTCTGTTAGCGTTTTCTATGTCGAATACCCTCTGCATGTGCCTGATCTTAATGTTTCAATGAAAATATTCCCCACTGTGGGCTTCCAGTTGATCCTCTGCCTTGAACACTGGAGTCGTTTCTTCATTTTCCATATCTCCATGTCTCTATTGGAATGTGTCTTCCTCCATAGCAACTTCCTTTGTGGAGCTGACTGAGTCTTGATGGGGAGAAGTCTTTGAATTTGAACATTTGGCTAAGTCTAAAAATTCAACAATTTTCTTAATTTGTTCACCTTGTATTGCCACTTTGACTCCTAGCACTCAATTTCGAACTAGTTGAAATTACAATTGTGAAAAAAATCTATTGTTAAAATGGTATATTGCTACTTGAATATCTTCAGTCTTATGCACCATCCTTCTTATTACCGTGCAATTTTTTTTTTATTTTACATGAAATATGACTTATATGCCTATGACCATCCATTATAGCAGAGATAGTCTCACAACTTTGTGAATTTAGGAGGGTTTCCACCCAGAACATTGAGGAAATGCAGTCTCAAAATATTGGATACCTTTCATAGGGTTTCCACTGAGAGCAGTGAGGAAATGAAATCTCAAAATATTGGATACCTTTTCATAGGAAGTGCGATCATAGGGTTTCCACCCAGAGCAGTAAGGAAATGCAGTTTCAAGGGCTCAAATGTTCCTAAAAAATCAGACAATTTGAAAATCAAGTTGGATTACCTTCTCCCATGTCCCAAAATGCCTTAGGTCAACAGGCCGGACCACTGCAATGAAGAAGAGACCAATTTTTTGCTAGTATATTCTGAGATTTGGTGTTCTCTTCCAGTCTAAACTGCAAAACCTCCTCACATATTTCCTCAAGTATGCATATGCATCCAATGCTTCCCCTTGATGCTAAGCTATTTGGAGTTCTACAGATCTCTACTCAACTACTAGGATGCAGAGTAGTGTTAACGGAATGAAGAAACACCCTAGACAAGCCTGATATATCCCACCTCTGCTACGATAACCCATATCATCTCCCATAAATTCAATCCATTTCCCAAGAAAGAATACATCTGGGAGAATTTAAACTCCATTTCATGTGGCATGGTGAAATTTGCAACTTGTCCTGCAATTCAAGGTGCATGAAATTCCTAATGTTTATATTGTCAATATCCATGGGTGCAAATCCATGATAAGATCCACATATTGCACCAGAAATCCTTGATTCTATAGCACACCCTTATTTTCCATTGATTATGTGTCCTTGTTTAATGATCAGACTCATCAGAGGATTTGATTGTATTCCCCAAGTAAAAATACTTGCAATTATTTGAATTCTAGGTCTAGAGATCATTCTTGCAAGACATTATGGTGCAGAGGGAGTCAAGTCTCTAATTTTGCAAATGATAATCATCGAGTCTCCATTAGCACTAATTTTCTTAATCTGCCTAGCTCTTGCCTACTGTGGGATTCCAGTTGATCCTTTACTTCGAACACTGGAGTCGTTTCTTCATTTTCCATATCTCCATGTCTCTATTGGACTATGTCTTCCTCCATAGCCACTAACTTTGTGGAGCTAACTGAGTCTTGATGGGGAGAAGTCTTTGAATTTTAACATTTGGCTAAGTCTAAAACTGCTACCATAAGTAAAGGGTTAAATGTCTGCAACTAAAATCTCTTTATGGGTGTTGATTTTTGGAGTCTTGAGTTCTAGACATTGTATATGGTGTCCTAAATGTTGGTATATATTCTTTGAATGAATGGCTTGAACCTGCATGCCTGGTTTAAACTTTGCAACTCATAGTTATTTCAGTCTTCAGATGATATAGTATCTGAGGACTATCCATATCATTTGGATGTTTCCTGGATTGTAGAGGAATTCTTCTCTATTGCTCTATTTTAATTCTTTGTTTTTAATCACTTTATAATTTCCACTATTAGTGTAGAATTTCCAATAAGCACGTCAAGTTAAGAGATTGAGTTATTTATGATTGGGAATTTCATAGTGGGTGAAGGTCTAGATTGTGTATTATATTAAGATATTGGTATGTTTATAATACTCTTCGAAGTGTTTTGGGAATTTCCATCATGGAGCAAATGTGCTTGAGATTTCATGGAAAACAATGTTTTGTTAATCCGAAGTGGGTAGTGATGGTCCCTACAGATGTTGTTTGCTATTTTACATGATATCTAAAGTATTTTTTACTATTTTTCTAAACTTGCACGTGCTCATTAGAAACTATATATTTAGTTTCTGAAAGTTTAAAACCTATATCACAAACAATAAACATGTGTTTTAGAATTCTGATAGCTATCATGTCAAAAAATAAGTTAAAATGAGCCTTCAATTTCAAGGAAATTTGGAACTTGGTGAGACACATCTTGATGAAGTGCTTTCTTAAGATCTCAACAAGATTTTATGAAATCTTACTTCTCTTGGAATCTATGTGGGACAATTCACAATATCCAAACACTTTGAACTTATTGAATGATGGTTCTTGGACACTCTTTACTTCAAATGGAGGAACCATCTTGAATATTTTGTGTGGAATTTGGTGAATTGTAGGAGAAAAAATTGTAGGATTTCAGTGCGAAGAGACATTTTGAAGGCTGTCTTCAATGGGAACTTGATTCGGTACAAGTTCATAATATGAAAATAAATTTTGGAGGTATTATTCAATGAGAACTTGAGTTGGGACATGCTCTCCAATATATAGTAAGAAATTGTTGATCACCTCTTCTTTTGGGCCTATAAAATGGTCTTCCTTAGCTCAGTGGTTGATAAAAAACGATGCATATCCCACTATGGTAGCATGTGTGGAATTCTTAATGGATGTGAATACATCATTTTAGGCCATATTTTGTAAAGCTTTTGAGTCAAGAATGTATGGAGTAATTTTTTTTGAAAGTGTGTACATACAATGACCAATTTTTTTAAGTGTGGAAACTTGTTTGTTACAGTCCTCATCTTCCTTTTATTCAAAAAAATGTTTTATACATGTAATACTCTTCTTTGTGTTGTCCTTTATTGTATAAAGGACACCGTGTATGCTCTTATTTGGTAATTTTGTCATTGGAGTTGAAGTCTTCATGAAAAGCCCTTGTTCTTTTATCCATTTTTCCCTTATATGGGGGATTTTTCTTACTTGCACCCATGTTCTCCTCACTTATTGTAAATGCATGCTCCTTTAAGGCATTTTGAAGGCCCATTTGTGATATCTTATCTTTCTCTTGAATAAGAGAGGAAAAAAATACATCTAATGTAGGTAGTGTGAAGGAGGCTCCAAGAGCCAATATAGTACAATGAAAAGAAAACACAAAGATACTATAATCAGGACCCAATTTGGAGAGAATAGAGAGCACCATTTGTGTGCCATTCCTATTTATATTACACATATTGATATGCATGATAACTAATTTGATCTTGGTGAAAATTTCTTGAATAGAGCCAAAGTCACTTGGTGCCAACTTCATTAGTTCAACCTCTAATTGATGTCCCATCAATTATCATTTCATCTTATGTTTTTAAGAGGGTGTATAGTATGGTACATACTTCATTTAGAATATTCTTGTTTGAAATTTGATAGAGTACATCTCAAGAAATAGAATAGAAAAGTAACCTAAATGTTTCATCCATTCTATTCAAGTATTTATATTTTTCAACAATTGAATTTGGTTCTACCTTGGTGTCCATTATGATATGGTAGATCCATTTCATCCTCAAGAGTATCTATACTCTTGATTTCCATTCATAATAGTTTAATGGGATTAGAATTTTTTGGGAATACAGTTCCATTACAACAAATGAGGTCTGTGATGGTTGAAAATGAGATTCTTGAAATTGCAATAGCTTTATCCCTAAAAACAAACACTATAATACTTACTAGTATAACACCCCTGTAGCTCTAATACCATGTAAAATTTGAGAATCTGGATATAGATACTAAAAAAAGAGAGGTATATAGTGAAAGAGATCAATAATAAAAAAATAAATGTATTATCATTAATCATTACACAAAAGAGATGGACCAAATAGCAAGAACGGATGTTGTATTACCTTAGTGTTGGAAGAATGATGGAGATGTAATTTGCAAGAAAAGGAATTATAATAGGTCAAGGAGGCAACTCAAATTTCTCATGCAGTGCATGAGGTGTTGGTTAGGATTAAATAGAGACAAACGCCCTTAATTAGGCATACACACTCCCAGCTTTTGAGGTAAACTAACTTAAGAATTCCTAATGAATAATTCTAACTAAAAGAGGTAAATTGAACTGATATCATGCACATGCACAATCCTAAAAGGATCAGCTCGAGTTCTAGTCACTAAATATATACATCACTGGTAAGTTATGACCTGATTTAGTGGAGCACATATACTTGGTAAATTACCTTGGACTCAAACACTCCTAAAATTAGGCTAAAGTTCCCTAGATCTAGGAAGGGACACTTAAATCAAGGATTTTACCTAGGTCATCCAAAAACAGACATTAGGGTTTGCTAAAAATGGCACAAAAGGAAGTTTAAAACCCTTAGAGTTAAAAGTAATCTCTAGGGTGACTCAAGTGGTCAAATTGAATGAAGTTTGTCCCACAAAATTCATGAAGTCATGGTTTAAGTAACTATATAGGAGAATGGTGCTATGGAGAGGATTATTTTCTCTAAAAGTTATCTTAATTTGGTATATGAACACATAATATTACTTTGGATAACATTGAGGATATGCAACAAAATAATTCCAAACATGCCATTATGACAATTGTTGCACTAATAGTGTGGTGCATAATGTATATAAAATGGAGAATCAATTAACCATTTCATGGTACAATTTTCAATTGCAAGTAATATTTGAGTGAGAACAATAAAATTGGCATCTTTGGATTCATTATTTAGACATAAAAATTGAAAAATAATATTTATTAAAATTAAGTATCATACTTGTGAAATTGTAACCCTTGCTTTCGAAACTGAAAACTACATTTATGAAATAAAAGGTCACACTTTTTAATCAACAGTTATGTTTTCAAGTAAAAAATGCACTTTTCAAATAAAAAATTGGATTCGTACAACTGAAAATTGCACTTATGCAATTAAAAACCTCATGTTTGAGGTTCAAAATGATTCAAAAATCTCACTTTTAGAATTCTTCAAAACCTACCATTAGTGCAACATTATAACATAGGGTATGTTTCTGTGGGAGGATAGAGGTGGGGTAGAGCAGATGGTAAGAGTAAGAGAGGGTCTGACCTAGCTAATTTAAAGAAAAAAATCTAAATCTTGGCTGAATTAGAGATTGAATAGTGTCTTAGTAAGGGGTAATTTGTTGGTGAGTGAGTGTAGCGCTAAGGCCTTATATTTATTTTTCTTTTAGGCACCAATTTTGGAAAGTGATGCTAAGAAGTCCCCAAGATGGCCAATGGATATCTGATAATCCTACACGACATTGCTAATGTCTTGGTGCAACTTAGGGACATCCCATGTGCAGTGTTAGATCTTAAAAGGTAGGCTCATCTGAAAATGGTTATCTCTTCTAGTTAGATCCATAAAAATAAGTCTATATCCATAGATAACAAACTTGGAAAAATACAAAGGCTTAAAATGGCTGGATAAAAGGAAACAAAAGCTGTAAATGCAATATTAGCAAGAGGTAAAACACAATTATGAAAAGAAAATTACTAATATCCAACAAAAAAAGAAGACAAAACTCACCCTTGGCCTCTAAAGGAACCAAAAATGTGCTTCCCTCTGAAGTACTCTAAAATACTTGCACCTTTGGGCCAGAAGCATTATTAGATAGTCCATTATACTATTTTAAATAGTCCAAAATTCAAAGACAATATGTTTCAAATTATACTATTTTCTCCAACATCTGAGCCATTCATATAAACTTCTGGAAGGATATTACACACCAGATTCTCCAAGCATTCTAGCTTTCTAGAACTGGCATTAGAATTTCTAGCAATTTCTACTTTCTCGGGAATTTGAAAACCAGTACTTGTACTTCTATCAGTTGCATCTAACATAGACTCACTTTCAAAATTTTGGATAGAGCTTGTACTAGTATTTCCAGCTTTTGAAACTGATATTTCCTCTAACATAGGCTCATTTTCAGAATTTTGGATAGAACCTGCACTAGTCTTTTCAGCAGTTGAGACTAATCTTTCCTTTGCTTTATGATCAATAACTCCAAAGCTGTCACCGTCACCATTAAGGGTGCAAGTATTTATATAATTTTGATGAAGAGAACAATATTTAGAACTATAATTATCAACTGAAAATTGGACTTTTTCCATAAAGGGAGGCACCTTTGCTTCTAAAGAAATAGATTTAGAGAAACCTTGGCCATTTGGTTCTGCAAAGTGTTCTTCATAATTGTTTTGATACCTATCATCAAATGGAGACCTTTGTAGACAATTCTCAACATGGTTTCCTAAAAGCATTCTACTACTTTTATTTAGAACAACAAAATTCACTTCACTGTTGCTTTGAACAACAGAGTTGCTTTCAGGGATAGAGATTGGAAAGCTATCTTTAGAAAGTACAAATTGTGAGGAATATTTAATACACTATCATCTGAATCATAATTCAAAGACAATATGTTTGAAATTATACTATTTTCTCCAACATCTGAGCCATTCATATAAACTTCTGGAAGGATATTACACACCAGATTCTCCAAGCATTCTAGCTTTCTAGAACTGGCTTTAGAATCTCTAGCAATTTATACTTTCTCGGGAATTTGAAAACTAGTACTTGTACTTCTATCGGTTGCATCTAACATAGACTCATTTTCAAAATTTTGGATAGAGCTTGTACTAGTATTTCCATCTTCTAAAACTAATCACAGCTAAACCTATGTGTTTCTGGTATTACTATTGTTGTTATCTACTGTGCTTGGATGCTTCAACATTAACACAGGGACCTTTGGGAGTGTTAAGTTGAAAGAAATGAAAATTATGTTTTTACTTTATCTTGCATTGTCACAGTTGTACCTATGTGTTTTTGGTATTACTATTGCTGTTATTTATTGGCCTTGGATGCTTCAACATTAAAACAAGGACCTTTGGGAGTGTTAAGTTGAAAGAAATGAAAATTATGTTATATATGTTACCACGTTATTTTCTCCTTAACATATGCTAGTTTAACTTGTTTGTTAATTTATTACTATTGTTGTTGTTGATTGTCCTTGGATGCTTCAACTTTAACATAGGGACCTTTGGGAGTGTTAAGTTAAAATAAATGAAAATTATGTTATATATGTTACCACGTTGTTTTTTCCTTTACGTATGCTATTTTAACTTGTTCGTTAATTTATTACTACTATTGTTATTGATTGTCCTTGGATGCTTCAACTTTAAAACAGGGACCTCTAGGAGCGTTAAGTTGAAAGAAATGACCTTCCTTATATGATGATGATAAAACTTAGAATTATTGTACATAACACATATGAACTATACCTTGACAGAGAACATAAAACTTTTACCCTTTGTCTTGTGGGTATTTTCTTGTCGGTATTGTGTGTGGGTCTTGTGGGTCTTGTCTATCAAACATGCATTCTTATCCCTTGGCTTTAGGCATGTCTACAGGGAGCACAATATGAGTGTAGACCACTTATCCAAGGAAGCACTTGATATGAAGGCTAGTCTTCTCTCCTTCTCAGAACTCTAGGAAGGAGAAATTATTGAGGAAGGCTTGATACAGCTATTTTAAGAGTTTTTTTCAGTATTTGTGGCATACTCTTGTTTTTTCCTTTTCAAGTATGGGACTCTTTATCTCATCCTCTTGTATTAGCTAGGGATATATTCTTGTTTTGATTCCCCTGGGGTGTGTTTGTTCCACCCAAGAGGCCTCCTGAATGAGCTGTCTGGGCTCATTCTGTTCTCCCTGTGGTAATGATTTTTATGTCTTTCTTTGAGATTTTGAGTTTTGTGGGTGGAGAGTTGTTGGGTCAAGAGTTGGGTTGAAAGCCACTGCAAATGAAAATATATTTATTTTTTTATTTTTATTTTTATTTTTTGAGCTTGAAAATATTGATCCGTGACCTTGTGGACTGTATTTGTCTCACTCTGCCCTAAATGGGTCATAGCATCAACTGAATGGATATTTAGTTTTTACATTGAGGAATCATGCACATTGTTTCCCATAAGGTGTTCACTTAATTTTTCATGAGGGTTTATGGGTTGGTTTCTGAGTTTTCTAGGCAAGTCTAAAGTATGATGTTGCCTTTTTCTTAGTTGTAAAATGAATTCTGGGAAATCCATGCCACCCGTGGACAATGAAAGGAAATGAACAACCCATGTACCTCATTTCTCGGTAGTTTTGGGCCCTATAACATCAAGTTACAACAATAATTAAGCCAATATGGGTATTGTTTTGAACATTATTGGGTGTGTTTCACCTTTTAGCATCCTCCACATTCAATTTGGGCCATTTTTGTGGATGTGAGGTAGTTATGGGCATAATTTAGGACTATCCATGATGTCCTCCTAGAGTAGACAATGACAATATATGAGGTATGGAAAAGCTAAGAGAAGAAATCCTGGCTGCGCTGAGTGGAGTTTAAACCTCAAGCCCCAAGCCATGAGGCAATAAGTGTAGCTGTTAAAAATTTAGTCCAGTTAGGTGCAGTTGTTTGTGGCCAGAAAGGCCTAAAAAAATTAATTGAATCTGGTTTGAATCTCATCAAGTTGGGTGTAGAACCTTGATTAGGGATTTTGAGTTTTGTGGGTGGAGAGTTGTTGGGTCAACAGCTGCTGCAAATGCACATAGATTTTTTTGTTTTTTTATATATGTTTTGAGGTTGAAAGTATTGATCCATGACCTTGTGGTCTATATTTGTCTCACTCTGCCCTACAACTAACTATCTATCTCTCTCTCAGGTATGTCCATTGTTTCGTTAGTGACTTGTCTCCTAATAGGCAAAGTGTGATCGTACTATAAATCTGAGTATAGAAATTAAGGAAGGTCTAAACCACATTGTTTTCTTCTATTTGTCCATTTATAATATTTTTGCATGTGCTTGACTAATTCTGTTCATACATATCCTAGGTAACTATAATTTATGGATGTACATAGTGCTGATATGTAGTATTCCTGGCTTGGTTTGGAGAAAAATGGGTCATAGCATCAACTGAATGGATATTTAGTTTTGACATTGAGGAATCATGCAAAAAAGAGTAAACCAAGCTCTGTAATTAAATCACATATCTTGAATCACATAGACTTGGAGAAGGCTCAATTGGGTCTTGGGCACAACTACAGCAGAGCGGACGTGAAATTCAATGTCAATAGAGTGGATAACATGGTTATACATGCTATTATTCTTCTCAATACCTTGGGCAAGGACATCAACACCTTCTACATGAGAGTAAGGTATTGCAAGTTTAAACTTAGTATTGTTTTTACATTTTTTGGGTTTTATATGAAACAACATTTAAGATAGTTTAGTCAAGGTCAATTCTAACAGCTGTCAAGTTGAGTTCAATTTCCCATAAGTGTCTTTTAATTCTTTAGTTAGGACTCATGAATCATATTTATACTGAAAGGTAAAATGATTTGTTTATTAACTTATATTTTTGAATGCTTATCATCCCATGGGATTGTTTATAGCTAGTATTATCTCGTTAACATTTGAAATAAGTATATTCAGTTGAAAAGGAAAACAACAATTATTTTGGTAAATGAAAAAAATTAATTAAAGTGCATATTTAAAATATAAGATTCAAACAGAGAACAACTGCAATGGCAGTTATAAATTGAACCAGTGCTATGTAACAAAATAGGTTACCAATCATGAACTAGTTCTAACTACCTTTACAACTAATCCCTGATGGGTTAGTTTATGGGGTATCTTTCATCAAATGATAAATATGTGATTACCAATATACTTTTCTATTTTCATTGATTCACATGGATAGACATTTCAAGTAAGGTTCATTTGCATCTCTGCAATGCTTGCCTCACCATCCTTTTTATCTTCATGTAATGCCAAACTCTTAAACATTCAGGAGGGGAAATTATTGGCTAAGCTCACAAGGTGATTCCATTTTTAGTTGTTCATAAGATAGCTGATAATAACGGATTTATATCTTTGGTTCAGTTTCCTCTTAATTCTTGGCACTTCATAAGATAGCTGATAATAATGGATTTATGTCTCTGGTTCAATTTTCTCTTCATACTTGGAACTTACTAACTTTACAATAGTCTGACGAGGTAGTTAAGGCCTTGATTATCCATGTTCTTGTAGTAAGTACTAAATAAGCAGGGAAAAAGCATCTATGAACTCCGGTAGTAAATGTGGGAGCTCTCACATATGCACTTGTTTATTTATGTAAGTTATTTCCTTTTTATCCTCAAGTTGCATAATCAAATGATAGGATGACTAGTATTTTTGTGTATCTTATACCAAATAGAGATATTGTATAGGGGAAACTTGTAGCTAAAAACATTATCTGCTAAATTTATGCAATTTTATTGCTTGTTAAGACAAATAGGTGAATGAATACACATGTTTTTTTGTTTAAATGAAAATACGATTGTTGATTAAGATCATGAAACTTCAATGAAGGGTCAAGATTCATATCAGATCCATGATTTATTTGTTCTTTGAGATGTGTTTTAAAATCACTATATTTGATATTCCCAAGGAATAAATAAAAATATACATTTGACTAGTCCTGCAAGGACTCAAGTGTGCTGGATACTGTTTTATTGTCTATCATTAGAAAACAAAGAAATTTAAGAAAACTATTAAAAGTATTCCTTACGTATTCTCTAGGATACTCAATTTGTCATCAATACAAAATCATCAAAAGAGTCCTAATATCTAAAGCAGCAATACAACAAGACGAGCATAACCAGTGTCTACATCCCTCAGCTATGACTCTGAGCTAATCTTCCATTAAGTGGTTGTTAGTACAAGTCTTTTCTGAATCAGATAGGAAGTGACTTTTCTAAATTCTTGTTTGGTTTAGGTACCCTTCTGTAACAACAAAGTATATTTAGAAATCTTTTTTGCCATTGAGTTGAAATATTGGTAAATGAGTCGAAAAAGGATTATTATTATGGTTTCAAAACAATTTTTGATTTCTTGAACTTGGTTCATGCAGGCCTAGATTCTCGATGCTAGATAGATGATTAGCCCAATCTATGATAAACTTTGAATCTCCATAACCTTGAAATTGTTTAATACCTCCATTCTCAGTTGTTTTCCACAGTCTGAATGTAGACTTCTTCCCTGCTTTCCCCTTTACTAGCCTCATAGTTTAGCAACAAATGAAAAGAAGAGTTGTTAGTACAAGTCTTTTCTGAATCAGATAGGAGAGTGAATTTTCTAAATTCTTTTTTGGTTTAGGTACCCTTCTGTAACAACAAAGTATATTTAGAAAGCTTGTCTACCATTGAGTTGAAATCTTGGTAAATGTGTCGAAAAAGGATTATTATTATGGTTTCAAAACATTTTTTGACCTCTTGAACTTGGTTCATATAGGCCCAGATTCTCGATGCTAGATAGATGATTAGCCCAATCTATGATAAACTTTGAATCTCCATAACCTTGAAATTTTTTAATTCCTACATTCTCAGCTGTTTTCCATAGTCTGAATGTAGACTTCTACCTTGCTTACCCCTTTACTAGCCTCATAGTGTAGTAACAAATCAAAAGAAGAGTTGAAAAAACAAAGAACCAGCTCCACAAATACCTAATACTCATTTCCATGCTCTCTTGAAAAGACCTAGGCTTTTCTTTATCAATATAATGCATTAGTGAATAGCTGGAAGGTTTTTCTTTTAGAATCCTTTTTCAGTCCATTACCTCTCTAATCCTGTGTGCCACCTGGGCAACTGTGAAGACCTGTTCTAGGAATATCATCAAATTTCTTGACATCCATATATCATATATAAGCAAAACATGGGAGCCTGAAAAGTTGCTACAGTTTTGTCACCAATCCAGTCCTAGACAATCTACAAAGCTATGCCTATATATATCATCTTGATCTGTCCCTTGTAACCTATGACACGTCAAGTCATACATATATAGAGAAGGTGCACAAGACGAACAAGTGATCCATAGACTCAGCATTGCATTTGCATATGATACATCACCCTTGTCTACACCAATCTCTCATTTTCCCACTAGTAGTACTTTATTAGCCAGTACCAACCACATCAGTGTTTTTGTTTCTAAAGGGTTGAATAGCTTCCAAACAACTGTCCTCTAGGATGCTCTCTCTTGCATGAGTTGCTCCACTTTGGTAGCATAACCTATTTTGACCCACAGAGCGCATTTCCTTGTTCCCTTGATCCTTGAACACTTTAAATTCTCGGATCCTTGATGATTGGGCAAGTCAATGTAATCGTCTCATTCCTCTGGATCACCTTATAAAATTAAGACTGTTTGCTGTCAGCCATCCTCAAGACTAGGCATTTCTTGCGAATTGCGAGTTCGCCTCTCTATGACCGTATAGACCACTAAGCATGTAAACTATCTAGCAGAGCCTATAAAATTTGAAATTTCCTTCAATCCTGATCCACGGATTCTTTCCAATTTTGACTTTTCCTCAGTTCCCTCATTTATTTATCCACCAAGGGGAAAAATTTACCAAAGGCTTTCCTTGTATTGGAAGCATCATGTGAGTGTTTTTTTTTAAGCCAATATTACATGGATGCATCTCTTAAGTGTTTGGATTTCATAACTTGACCTCAGTGTCCATCATTATAAAGCAATCTCTAAAGGATTTTAGTTGCAAATTTTGAGCTAAAGTGTTTTATGTGTTTTAAACCCCATTCCTAGCTTACTTGGAATTGGCCACCTTGTTCCATTTATAACTAGTGGAATTTCTTGGCCCTCCCTCCTATGTGAAGGATGCTGAAACACTTATTTCTGATTTGGTTAAGATTCCTTTTGGTCACTGTGCTATAGACATCCAATACTCATGTATTCTCTCTAGAATAGATTAATGAAGGTTAATATACAAACCACAGGATAGTTACAACCAAAATTTAAATGTCAATCATATGGTTTCAAGATGAAACCCATGTATTTGACTTCTTGAAATAATTAATGGGAAATATAATTTTGTTCCGGTCTTTAAATTACTCTGCTAATCGACTTTACATTTTTGAAGACTTATTCATATTTATTACCATTATTGTAGTCTTGCAATAGAGGTCCAGAAGCCCCTTAAGCTTTTCGAGCTCCCTAACAGAACTATTGACTGAAAATCAATGTGTCGTCTACCAAAACTAAATGAGTGATATGAACAAGTTTGCTGCTTTAATCCCCTATAATTCTGTTCTAGCATTTAATTAATTTAGAAAGTTTTCTTTATTGGGCTAAATTGTTTTAAAAAATATTTCACATTTAACTTTTATGATTTTTTATTTTCTATGTCATATTTTTCTAGCAACAAAACTAAGAAGTTCTATGATGTTACAAATATTTCATAGCAACACTGGGGACTTTGTTTACCTCCACCAGTGGCAGAGGTTTCCTTTCTTGGATCAGCTTCTTCAAGTAAATTGAGCAAATCACTAGCTCCTATAAGTGACTTTAGGATTTTAGTATATTGTAATTCCATCCAATTATATTTAGCATTTGTTATTGATATTTGTGCAGACAAATTTTTCTATGCTTCCATATTAGATTATTTAACAGCTTCTATTTTAGTCCTAAATAATCATTAGTATAGAAGCTAATGTGTATTTTCTTTATACAGCTTATGTTTTACTTCAGTGATTGTCTTCTATATTCTTTATACATGGCTTCATTTTCATTTCCAAATAATATATACCCGTTCATATTTCCATGTGAAACTAGAACACAAGAGGTAATGCTGAGACTTCCCTTTTCAATGGAGCTGTTGGAAGATCATTTGTATTGCTAGCTAGTGCATCTTGCTATGAAATTTTTTTCTTGTCATGGAATTTTTATTTAGTTTTCCAGCACCCCCCTGGATTGGTGCAGAGTAACAGTACACATTAAGTTTAGTGAACATAAGCTTCCATATGATTTAGGAGTTTGTGGTCGAATATTACATATCTTACTGAATATTGAGACATTAATGGTTGTTGCAGGGGCTCCCATGCTGCACAGGAAAAATCATTTAGTATGAGGATCCCAGCTATTCAGGGCTCCTCTAACCCTAAAAAAATTTCATCTCATTCACTTTCAATGTCTCCAACATTAAATCTCCCTGCCTTGGTGGTGGAAGCTGCGGCATCCGGGTTGAGTTCTGATCATGGCAAGCTGTTGGTCAATAAGGGTGGGAAGTCATCAACGTTTATATCTAAAAAACATATTGATTCCAAACCTAATGCAATGAGTGGAACAGATATAAAATTAAATTCACGTGTAAATACTGCTGGGGAAGCTTTCCATGGAAATAATGCCAGTTTAGTTGATCCTACTATGAAATGTAGGAGTCATGAAGTTTTTAAAATTCTATTGAATAATTCATCTTCTGACACACACAAGGGTTCATCTAAGCTGCGCAGTGGGCACATTGAAACAACAAGAAGTGAAAGAATAGATTCAGCTTTAGTGTCATCTGGTATTGTCTATGTTGGACTTTCTAAAGATATCTTTGCAATCCTTGTCCCTCAAAGAAACTCTGATGTTCAAAGCAATAGTGAAATGAATGTTGTTGCTCTAAATAAAAGCAGTAGAATGCTTTCAAGAAACCATGTTGATATTTGTCTACAAAGGTCTCCATTTGATGATAGGTATCAAAACAATTATGAAGAACACTTTGCAGAACCATATGGTGAAGGTTTCTCTAAAGCTATTTCTTCAGAAGCAGAGGTGCCTCCCTTAATGGAAAAATTCCAATTTTTAGTGGATGATTATAGTTCTAAATATTGTTCTCTTCATCAAAAGTATGTAAATACTTGCACCCTTAATGGTGACGGTGACAGCTTTGGAGTTACTAATCATAAAGCAGAGGACATATTAGTTTCAACTGCTGAAAAAACTAGTGCAGGTTCTATCCAAAATTATGAAAATGAGCCTATGTTAGAGGAAAGATCAGTTTCAAAAACTGGAAATACTAGTACAAGCTCTATCCAAAATTTTGAAAATGAGTCTATGTTAGATGCAACCGATAGAAGTATAAGTATTCATTTTCAAATTTTCGAGAAAGTAGAAATTGCTAGAGATTATAATCCAGTTCTGGAAAGCTAGAATGCTTGGAGAATCTAGTGTGTAATATCCTTCTAGAAGTTTATATGAATGGCTCAGATGTTGGAGAAAACAGTATAATTTCAAACATATTGTCTTTGAATTTTGATTCAGATGATAGTGTATTAAATAGTCCTTACAATTTAGCAAATTTGCTCCTTGTTGAGACTGATAAATGCAATGGGCTGTCAAAGGAAATATCAAGTTCATGGAAGTCTCAGAATACCAAGCAGTCAAGATTTTTATTTGTAAGGTCATAAGGTTCTATAGAAAGATCAAGCCATTATTCCACTCCCAATTTGGCATCATCTAGGCAATTGCAGAGGGAGTGGGAAAATGGACAAGATGTTTTGGAAAGCACAAATGGACATGAACTATTGAATATTAATGGACTATCTAATAATTCTTCTAGCCCAAAGGTGCAAGGATTTCAGAGTACTTCAGAGGGAAGCAGATTTTTGGTTCCTTCAGAGGCCAAGGGTGAGTTTTGTTTTCTTTTTTTGTTGGATATTAGTAATTTTCTTTTAATAATTGTGTTTTACCTATTGCTAATATGGAATTTACAACTTTATTTTCCTTTTATCCAGCCATTTTAAGCCTTTGTATTTTTCCAAGTTTGTTATCTATGGATATAGACTTATTTTTATGGATCTAAATACAAGAGATAAACATTTTCAGATGAGCCTATCTTTTAATATCTAACACTGCACAGAGGATGTCCTTAAGTTGCACCGGGACATTACCAATGTCATGTAGGATTGTCAGATATCCCTTGGACATCTTGGGGACTTTTTAGCATCACTTTCCAAAATAGGTGCCTAAGATAAAAGAAATATAAGGACTTAGCGCTACACTCACTCACCAACACATTACCCCTTAATAAAAGACTATTCAATCTCTAATTCAGCCAAGATTTAGATCTCTTACTCTTACCATCTGCTCTGCCCTACCTCTATCCTCCCACAGATACATACCCTATGTTATAATGTTGTACTAATGGTAGGTCTTGAACAATTCTTCGTGAACCTTGAACTTTGTACTTGTAAATATAGCTCCACACCAAAATATGAGACCCAGGTCTTGGTGAGGCTCTTATATTCCATTGAAGAAGCAACGCATCCCACGTGGGGAGTCAGAGTGGAAGGCGTAAACATGCCATAGGGCTTGGAGGGAATTGGAACTTAAAACTAATTCATAATCAGATAATCAGGGCAGGGCACTTTCACATTCCACTCAAGAAGGATGGGGACAAGCTTTATTACCCTTACGAAGAAATAGTTTCTTGTAGGCAGTTCAAATGGGGAATATGAACCTCATCATGATTTTCTCTATCCTTTGATTCATCATAAATGTGCATTTCATGGTCAAGTAAATTCCTTCATTTTGAAAGTCATAAATCTTGATAAGAATATGCCTTTATGCAACTGTGCATTATAAGAACACTGTAGAATACCAGTCTCTCCAACCTTTTCGATAGGTTTATTCAATCTCAAAAGCTTACTAGAATCTAAATTTTAGTGTAGTCTTATTTTAGGTGACCATACATTCTAATGAAATTTCAGTTCTTATCAATGGTGGTTATTTCTCTCTGTGAACTATTGTCCAATCATCATGGAAGTTGTTTCAGATACTGTACATCTCAACACATAGCTGATATATATTTTGTTATAGATAATAGTTTGCAAGTTTTTCAAGTTTAATTCATGCTTAACCAGTTGTCCTGCCTTTCAAATAACTGGTATCATCACCTAGAATCCAAATATACAGCCCTTTAAAGGTTTCTCTAAAGACACAATGTTGTAGGAGCAGGGTATTTCTCTTTATATTTGCAACATGACTCTTTCATTATTGAATCCACTATTAGGTTCCCTTATAGCCAAGGAATAATGATTTACAAAGCATAACTCCTCCATACAAAATGGTACCTTTGAAATAGTAAATGATTCAATGCTAAATGCTTGCAATACTTGCAATTCCCCAAGTTAAAATACTTGCAATTCTTTGAATTCTAGGTCTAAAGATCATTTTTGCAAGACATTACGGTGCATAGGGAGTCAAGACTCTAATTTTGCAAATGATAATCGTCGAGTCTCCATTAGCAATAAGTTTCTGAATATGCCTAGCTCTTAGAATTTTTATCAGTTGATTTAAAGCTAAAATAGGATTCACAATAAGAGAAGAAACCTTTTGCAGTTTGATCACAACCATAGACCTGCTTATTATGGAACCTTCTCAAAGAAAAGGTGAATATACTTTGCATAATTTTAAGTTTATTAATTATCAAAGCAACAGGTTGTGTTTTAAGTTTGATATCCCATGATGAGGAACATCGACTGAAACACCTTCAAGCTCATGGATTCTTAATATTGTAGTAGACAAGAGGGAAAGTTTTGTTTCTGACTCTTTGTTTTTTATGAAGTGATGGCATTGGGCTTTGAAATCCTTTTAGGAAGGACTCTTCTTTGGACTATGAGAATGATAGTGATGAAGAATGGGAAGAGGTACTCATCACTAAATCTCTTTGGTAAGAGTATTTGTAGTATTTTTATTAGCTTTAGTTACAGGGAAAATTGTACATAGCTCTGAGGAATTAGTTTATCATAAATACTAGTTACTAGTAAGTTGTAGTAGTAATAATTATGTAGTTTGTAGATTGATATCTATCATAAATTTGTTTGAATATCATCATTTTCAAGCAATAACAACTTCTTAAAGGGTGCTAGCTCAATGGTAGAGCACCTGCCTAATTATAGGTTGGAGGTTGGTGGTTCGATTCCTCCGTGCCCTATCATAAATTTGTGACTACAAAAATGACTAAATTGGCATATATACAACTATTAGTAGCTAATTTCCCATATCTTAGTCGTATTTAGCTTACTCATTAATATGTTAACATCTAGTAGTTTATTTAGTCGTATATTTGGTCATTAATGGTTGCAATCAGTGACTAAATCAATGACTAACTCAATGACTAAATCCATGACTAAATCATTAACTATCAATGACTAAAACAATGACTAAATTAATGACTAAATGATTGACAATGAATGACTAAAGCATTGTCTATCAATGACTAAATCATTGTCTATCAATGACTAAATCATTGTCTATCAATGACTAAATCAATGACTACTAAGTCAAGCTATTAATGACTAGTGAAATACAACTAGCTATAAGATAGTGGAAATTTGCTACAATTAGTCACCAACTCAAAAATAGTCATTTGTAGCCTGATTTTAGTCATTTTTTTAGTCATTAATTTCTCATTTTCTACTAGTGTAATGAATCCTATATTTATAGGAGTCCTACTTGTGCAACTTGGCATGCAACTTATGCTCCCTTAGCAATTGAAAAACCAATCTCATATGTTCTTCATGTTCTTCCTCATTCTTAGAATAAACAAGAATGTCATCGAGGAAAACAGAGCAAACTTGTCCAAGCGCCTACTGAAGACACTATCCATAAGGCACATGAATGTAGTTGGTGCATTTATGAGACCAAATGGTACCACTACAAACTCATAGTGTCTATACCTTATTCTGAAGGTTTTCTTATGAATGTCTTCAATCTTGACCCTTACTTGATGGTAACCAAACCGCAAGTCAATATTGGAAAACACCTTTTCTCCTCTCATTTTATCAAAGAGGTCATCAATCCTTGGAAATGGACGCTTGTTCTTCACATTGAATTTATTTAGCTGTCTGTAATCAATACACAACCTGATTTTACCATGTTTCTTCTTTACAAACAAAACTAGTTCTCCCTATGAAGACACACTCGTCCTGATATACTTCTTTCCCAATAACTCTTGTAGCTACATCTTCAGCTCTAGCACTTCTAGCGTACTCATCCTATAGGGTGCCTTAGACACTAGTGTTTCTCCTGGAAAAAGTTCTATGGTAAAATCAATGTCCCTCTTTGGAGGAAGTCCTGGAATCTCTTCAGGAAAAACATCCCTAAATTCTTGCAACACATGAAAGTCCTCCAACCTAGGAATTTCATCTTTTGCTACCTCCAAAACATGGCTTTCGTATAACTAGAAATCTTTCCTATAGAACTTCTTCAGGTGCATGGCTGAAATATTCCTAACAGAATCACTTTTGGAATTCTTTTCACAACCCTTGAGTTGTTGGCTTCATCTAAATATTCTTATAACAACCAAGATTTACTCTATGAGCTTCTAACCAATCCATCCCAATCAAAAATTCATAGGAACCAAGTGGTAAGATATTCAAGTCTACATAAGTGACTAACCCGTCCATGACCAATGGACATTTATTTACCACCTTACTCACTTTTTTCTTGGTTCTAGTGGCCATTTGGAATAACCATGAATTACTATGATTTGATTTCCTAAAAGCACAAATATCAACTATTATAGGAGTAATGCAATTATGAGTAGAACCAAGGTTAGTCAAAATGGAGGAATATTTCTCAGGAATCTTACCTGCAACTTCAGTCATCATTGATTGATGATCAACCTGATGGTCCTATAACACTGCATAAATCCTAGGAATGGCCCTTGCCACTTGACCCACAGTTTATGCTTCTTGGATGTTATGAATTTTCCTTACATTCCCTTATTCTAGTGTACAGTACCTATGTATGTGGGGTCATTACATCTCCAACATTGGAGAGGTTCTCTGTCCTCTCTAGGATCTCTTGGATTTTCCCCCATCACTCTGGATAGCTTATTTACAGCTTGTGATGGTTTCTTTTGTTGATTCTTTAAGTAAGGAGGTTTTAAACCTTTCTTTATCTGGTCAGACTTCTTATTCTTATTTTCTTTCCATACTTTATGATGATCGGTTTTTCCTATGTTCTGGTCATAATAACACTTAGCCTTCCTGATAGCTTCTTCTAGAGTTCTAGGCTCATCAAACTCAATTCTGTATTTCTAAGACTGAGGTATTCCACTTAGAAAATGATATATTTTCACCTTCTCATATTTGATGTACTTGACATACCTTAACAACTCCAATAACTTATTGGTATACTCCTCCATGGTCTATTGTCCCAATCTCAGCTCATGGAATTCCTTAATCTTGTCATCATAGTATTTGTCATAGAGGTATTTTTGCTTGAAATACTTCTTGAATTGTTTGCACCTGATTCTCCTTTCATTCAGCTTCTTTACTTGCCGGAGGTGCTCCCACCAAATGGATTCTCTTCCATTCAAATTGAATATGGCTACTCTATCTTTCATGTTTCCAAAGTATTCATGGACTTGGAAATACTTCGTCATCCCAAGAATCCAAGCTTCAGCTTCTTGTCCACTCTTTACTTCACCATTAAATGTAGGAGGTTTAGCCTTCTTGAATTCATCACGTGAACGGTCCCTGTAGCGCCTCTTCCTCTTATTATCACGAGAAGAAGATCTTGATCCCACGATGGATCCTTCAGAGTCGAATGATCTACTAGAAGATCTATTTATTCTTCTGGCACTACTTTTACTTCCTTCAATTTTTACCATACGACAACCAAAGCTCATCCTTGTTTGGATGTCTGTCAAACTATGCAACATGGCTACATTCAGCTGATGCTTCTCTTCCCTAGATTTAATTAGGCTTCTCATGGTGAATTCAATATATGAGTGAGTTTCTTGAAATATTCTCCCATTAGACTTGGTCTCATCATTTCCAATTTTGACGTTTTCTCCCATATAATCTTCCTCATACTTATAGGGATTTAGAGAATCGAACCCATCGTAGGTTCTCATCGTTGTGCCAATAAATCACTTTTCCAATGTGCACTATGAATCTATAAAATGTGTTGTCACACACATCATTAGATAATTTCAAAATCAAAACCACTTACCCACTTCCCATGGAATTTTTCTTTGTTATGTAGCTAACAATATGTCGAAACCATTAACCAACAGCTCTATCATCTGTTAAAATTGGCCCATAAAGGCCTAATGCTATAACCATAAGCTATATTAAACAACAATTTGGGTTTTATTTTTCTCTTTTAATCGTTCATTCTATCCCATTTAGTCCCAACATTGCAACCAACAACTATGATACCAATTTGTCATGTCCCCATACCCTATAATGTGGATAATTTAAAAATTCCTACTTCGAGAACCTTTGTTCTCCTTTTTAACACAGAATAGGAGTTAACACACTCCTCAACCTTCATCCTTGGGAATAGGAACCATTGTAACAGTCTTTCCTACCTTGACAGATCCCTTTTGTGATAGGAAACACCTTTTTCGCACAAACCCTCCTTCTCCACGTGGATCCTTCCGCCTTTTTCCTTCCCCACTTCGAAACTCATAATTTGGAACTCATATATGCGAAGGGAATCTCAATGGCCTTTCTTCCTTCCTCCTTTCTATTTTTCTCCTTCCACCTTCTGCCTTTCGCACCTTGGAACTCAAAAATTGAAAACTCAGTGGTGTGAAGGGTCCTCTTATATGTGGTTCCGCCTTCCACCTTTCTCCTTCTACCTTAAGAACTCAGAAGTCAAAAACATAATGATAGACATATTTCTTCAAGTGCAGTTTCTCCTTCTTCCTTCTGCCTTCCGCCCTTTAGTCCATAACTCAAGAATCAGAAAACTTAACCTTTCCTTAGAATTTTTTTGTACCCTTCCTCTTTTTCCCTCCATCTCTTGTAGGCAGATCCTAGGGTGTCGAAATACAACATGTATTCCTTGTTCAGATTCCCCTTCTGGTTTGCACCTTCCAGCTTCCTTACATGGATTCCAAGGGGAATAAATACCAATTCAAAAGTATTTTGACCCTTTACTCATGCTTCGATCCTTCCTGGACTTAGGAAACAATGCATTGAACATACAAGGAATATATATATGCAAGTGCATAAAATATTCACAAGTAAAATTTTACTTAAATAATCCATAAACATTCAATCATTAAACACAACAATTCATAAGACAATACATTGCATAAACAACATAACAGAGAATACTTATCTTGGACGATCAAGTTTTTGTGCAACTAGATATGGAGCTGCAACGTTCTACCCAACCATAGGCTAGTGTGTTCATTAATATCTCAACACACTGCCACCCCCAAGCTGGGCATGACTTCCACAAGGAACTAGGGAACAACAGACTTACAGATAGCCAGACCAAAGCATACATACAGTCAATCCAACCTTCAGTTTGGTTTATTAGATAGTCCAGCCAAGCCAACACCAATTTGGGTTTATCACGTTGTAGGATTACAAGCCAAACAATGAAGGGTTTATCAGGATTACTCAACCAAGCCAACATTAAGTTGGATTTATCATACTATTCATAGTGAATCCAACTTCCACAATAAGGATTAGCCAAGCCACATATGGGTTTATCAGGAACTCTACCAAGCCATCATTCATAGTGGGTTTCTAACGCTGTCCAACCAAGGTTTACACACCAGTCCAAGTGAACACCAAGACACATCCAAACCAACAAATGGGTTTATTAGGCTACCAACCAATCCATATTTTGTAAAATAATCATAATAGATACATTTGAGACACATGCAAATAACCAGTAAACATATATATGTGTGTGTGCGTGTGTAAAATTTGTCCATAGATAGATCAAGGCTTGATGCGAAGATCCTGTCACAACTGTATAAATATACAAAATATATGATCGTAATACATAAATATTCCTATAGATATAGGCCTTCTCCTCATCCTCCTCAGCTATGTCTACCTCTCGAGCCTCTTTGTAATGTAAAACGTCCCTAGCTACCTGCCTCAGTAGGAGTATCAAGTTGGTTGGAATCCCTACTACTAACTCCTGCATCATAATGGTAATCCAATGAATCTACATAGTAGGGACCCCTTGGGTTATCCTGGCCAGCTTCCTCTCAAGAACTTGAATGATACTCTTGTCTGCACTCTGTGTGGGTCGTACAAAATATCTAGGGTTCCCATTGGGGTGTACAGGTCCAATATCTGCATTTAAACATTTAGAATGGATTAAAACTCTTATACATATGTATATAACTTTATGATTAAAATTCATGAAAATAAAATAACATAAAAAGATAAAAATACCTAGCTCTCCCTATGCCTCCCCTGGAAGGAGGACTAGATCATTATCTCCTCAGAAGTCTAGTCCGATGTATGAAAACTTCTCAAGAGTTGGTACTTTTCGCTCCCACCATATATTAAAATCATCATCAAAGAAACTCTTGACAGATCCTTCACCACTCTGATGGAGGAATACCTCTCCCCATATGGTCATTCTAGGATGGTGAGGAGAAGATGATGGTAATGCCACTGTAGGGCTAATAGTGGGCACTCTCTCAAATAAGAACGCTACTACTATGCTTGAGTAGAAAAATTGTTTCATGCATCCTCTCTTGCATTCATAGAGATACTTATTCATAATCGGGATCATACCCGAGCACCAGTAAAATACCACACCCTGCATACACTCCACTACAATCCTCATTTGACTCTGAGTATCTAGATGCAATGAAAAAGTTCCAACAATTCTCACCATAATCCTTACCACTACCTATAATGGAAAGTTATTTATGTGACCAATAGGGATGCAATATCCCTTCTTTTGCATGCCCAGTGAGAAGTAATTGCCAAAATAGTTATTGACACTCATAGGGTCACCACCCCTACCTGTACCCTCAAGGTTCACGGGAATACCTCTATGGGACAGCCCTGTAATAAATTACATGTCTTCTATTGTTACCTTCAATATCTCCCCTTGAAGATCAAATAAGCAAAGTTCATGATCCCAGTAACTGATAGATATTACAGTAAATGAACATTGTCCCTCATGTCAAAAGTACAGAAGAACTTTAGTAAACCACATTGTCGTAAAGCATGCAATGTTGGGGAATCTCGTAGATATTCTTGATCCATGTCTTTGTGCTCTCATTCTCTCCATTCTAGCGCCATATTGTACCTTCCCATTGAAAATTATTGATCATTAGAACCCGTTGATTTATTTCAATTTTGGACATGTTACAAGCTTTTCTATGTCATGCGGTACACGTGGCTATGATTTAAGCACAGCGCATGTCACATTCAGGTTTCTTTCGAGAAAGTCACATATGAAACACATGTACATGATTGTCATAGTAGCATACCCACATGTACTATGTGACCATTTTAGGGCCGACACAAAACCAAAACATTTTCACGAAAATAAAAATTGGAATGGATCTAAAGAAGGAGAAGGGAGAGTAGTCCAACCTAGAACTGACGGAAGTTGATTTTTTCCGCTGGTTTATCCTCAGTGAACAGATGAATCTAGAGCTAAAAACTTGCCAAATTGGGTAAATTGTCAAATGGTATGTTTTCTTTTTTGTTTTGAACTATATATAGAAAAATTTCAAATTTTTGGACCTATAGACTAAGTATAAAAATTATTTTTATAAATGAACTAATAACATGACTTTTTCCTAAGTGCAACGAGTTCGAGATCTTTAAGAAGTTGTTATCTCCTCATATAGGGTAGGATTTGGTCCTCTAGATGTACTTTTGCATCTATACCTTATATGTTTTTAACCCTAGGATTACCTCTTTGACCACAGACTATGGTGTTAGTGACCATTTTTTACCTCATCTGCATCATTGTTCCTCTATGGATAAGGCCTCTTTTTCATGGGTACCCTAGTTTATAACACTGCCTTTTGGTACCCATGCCGCAGTTGTGGTACGTTTGCAGGATCCTTCTTAGTAGTTTTTCATGACAAAATGAGCCTTCATTTTGCATATTTTTGCGAGCTATCCCTATTTATAAGGCTCCCCACCCTTTTGGAGTTTCTTTAGGACTAGGTCTGACTCCTAAAACTAGACTTGACTTCTGAGTAAACTTGTTTTTTCAGACTCGTTAAGAATAAGTGAATGGGAATCCACATTCGGGGTACATTATCACTTTTTTGAAGCATGTGGAATAGTTATGAAAAAGGAGCACTCTCTTTTCTTCAGAATTGAGAAGAGTATTCTCAGGCATAGGTTTATCACTTTTACGGACCTAAGGGACTAAACTTACGGAAAATGAACACCTGATATGAGCTTAGTTTTCTCTTTTTCGTGCTCTTGACCTAAACATGAAAAATATTCTCAGCGTACATTATGGCTTTGTCATGCTTGCTAAAACCTAAAGAAGAAAGCATCGAGTTTATTGTTGTAAGCCCCATTTATTGTAATCAAATGGATCTTTCAAGTGATCTTTTCTTCCTTCATACTCGTTAAACTCAAGTTATTTGTAACTCTTGAAGGTGCGTCGGTTTGGTGATAGTTTACCCCTTTTTCATACCTTGCCAACTAAGTACGAAAAATGTATACCATAGTCCTTCGGGATATAAGAGAGTTCTTCTTTGGATTGTTTTATACTTTTCTGGCACTAGGAGACTAAATTGTACAGAAAAACACCCCACTAGAGTCTTCTTCAGAGTTTTCACTCTCAAAATATGAAAACACCAACAAGTATGTACTAGTCCGGGCTCGTGAAATCCACGAATCAATAACCTTATGAAGCATTATTCTCTCCCCTCTTCAATCTTGTCAAAAATGAAGAGAGACTCGAGTTGAATTTCTTGGATTCGTTAAACTTTAATAGGAAATATCAGGAAGAGTTACTCTCTTTGGGTTACAAACAGTGGCAGCATGTCCTCCTTGAACATATAACTCTCTGAAATTTATAATACTCATGTCTTAGTTTACACTTTCATCTTGACTATTACTTCGAGTTTTTACTCCTCCACTTGTCCTTTATACATGGGGAATATGATCATGTCCCCTACATGACAGATAAGTCTAGTTGTCCTATCTGCAAGTTAAAATATTCCTTGGGTCATCTCTGTGTCGTGCTCACTATTCAAGGATTTTTCCCTTAATCTACTTATTATCCTGATCACCATCATTATCCTATATGAGTGTTACTTGTGTCTACCTTCCTGTATCTAGTTCCTAGTCACTCTTATGATCTGTTGGAAGATTCATTACCTTCCTCATCACAGTACAGTTTCTCATCAGCACTTCCTGAAGACGAAGACCTAGATCTTTTACGATGGTACCTTAGTATTCACTACCATTATTGGTGAACTCCTTTGCTTCATTTGTTTGTTTCACTCATTGTCTGACATCCTGTTGAGTTCCTTCCATGCTTGAATTTAGCACATCTATTCACATGGTAGGGATTGTACTGGTTCCTTTGGATTTCGACGAATACCTTAGGTTCACATCTATAACCTAAGTTGCAAAGATTGTGTTATGTTCCACTATACAACTTCTATATTTTGAAGACTGGTCATTGTATATTGTGGCTTCGATCCACCTTTGTAATATACGTGGTCTTGTTACTCGTATCATATGATGTAATCACATATTGTAAAGGAGCTAGTGTTCCACTATATTGAACATGGCATCCTCATATATGATTTTCTATATGAATTTGATATGTATATGTTTCAAGTACCTCCTATGCTGCTTTGGTCACTTGAGTTCTCCAATATTAAAGACTATAATTTATTTTGGTCATCGCTTCCCTCTAACCTCACACATTAGGGGGCATCTGCTATCATGTAAAATAGCACTTCTTCGTCTGAATATAGACATCCAACATGTCAAAACAAAAAAGGAAAAACTGGATTGAAGTATCCAAAACACTATAGATGGGTATGATTGTTCATACATCATCACTTGACCAGCTGTACATATTTTTGTTTAGACATTAGGGTTTCACACACGACTATTTGCATAGCAACCCACGTATCACATGTGAGTATGTTCATTTCAACTCACGTGTATATCTTTAGGGATTGCACCCATGGGTTTCCTTTAAGAAACTCATGTATCATACACGACTATCCCATATCAATAGTCGTGTGTACCTTATTTCAAAGTTAACAAATATAAACATGATTAGTAGAGGAAAATTGGGCCCTTAATCATAACTATCCAACCTTCCTCAACCATCTCAACCATCGAAACCTGTCTCTTTCCTCATGTATAAATAGAGGGTATGGGTTGAGGCTAATAAATTCATTCCTAGAAGATAAAAGTTATGCTGGTGGTATGCCTTCAGAAATCTTGGAGTAGCAAAGCTCAGTGTCCTTGCTTTGCAGAGGAGCACTTGTTTTAGATGTTGGTTTGTAATCTCACCATCCTTTTTTATTAATAAAGAAATTTCTTCTTCCAATATTGTGCACTCTTGTATATGTTGATATTTGAATTATCCTATAGTTTCATTGTNGTGTGTGTGTGTGTGTGTGTGTGTGTGTGTGTGTGTGTGTGTGTGTGTGTGTGTGTTTGATATTTGTAGGAAGAACTTGTTCTTTGTAGGTGATTGGAGATACCCTGGAAGCTATGGAAGCAACTCGAAGAGGAGAATAAAAGCTAGGATCAACTGTCATAAACTAGGTTCGCTCAATTTTCTTCCTATTCCTATTTCAATTTCTACATGGCTAATTGTCTACAAGTTTATTATAGTAAGTTGGTAACCCTAGAGACCCTCGGCTATAAGGGTGTGTTTTCCTGAACAACAAGAATTTAGTTAGGTTTATCATACTGTTCACAGTCAATCCAACTTCCACAATAAGGACTAGACAAGCCATAGATGGGTTTATCAGGCACTCAACCAAGACATCATTCATAGTGAGTTTCTCAAGTTGTCCAACCAAGGTTTACAAACCAAGCCAAGTGAACACCAAGACACAACCAAGATAACATATGGGTTTATCAAGACACCTACCAATCCATCCTCCAAGTTTTTCTTATTAGGCTACCAGGAAGTGGACAGGAATAAATCCTAAGCTAGTGAGCTCATCATCAAAGCTAAGAACACCCTCACAAGATATATCTAGCTTGGTATCCATGTTTCCTATGCACCCAACACAAGGAATTTTCCCCTTCTCTGCTCCACATTTCATCAGGATACACTGTCCCTTCCAGTTCTCTTCAATATGTGCATAGTAGATTCACCATCCACTCTTATCTTATTGTGAAGTTCCACACTAGGTTTATCAGGAGCATTCTATGTCTCTTCCACTCCTAAGTCTTGTACATAGTTCAGACCCAAAAAACAGGGTGCACAACATGGAAACCACAATATAAAACACAGTAAACAAGCACACTCACTCTGTAACAAAGGATTCCACTACGAAAAACACCTCCCATGACTAAGGAGAGTACAACCAACAGGTGAGCAACTCAGAACAAAACATGGTTCTGCAAGCAAGGAGAATGGACAACACGCATGAGAAGAATGGAATGGAGAGAATGTTGAATGAATCAAACACCCATGGAGAGAATAACCCAAAAAATTCGGTGTGACCCCCAAAATGACAAATTGGGCACACAATCGAGGGTTTTCTTGCTTTAGAAGCAAGAACACAAATTCCCATATTGCAAGTCTGCAAAGACTTGCTTAGGAAAGCAATTGGAATACCATACCTTGCTCTACCCAAGGAATTAACTACCTCAACCAACTTCTCAAAGAAATTTATGATTGGGAACAGAGAAAAAAATGGTATCTGAGGGTTCATGGGTTTCCCCATTGACATCTAGTCACGCCCTATTGGCCCAGGGGGTTTGACTAACTCCCCACTCTATCCCTTGTGGAATCATGCCCCCATCTCTTTCACGTGCTGTCCCATATCTAGTTGCAGTATTATCATTAATTGCACAATTACATAATGTTCAAAAACATATATTGTGCTTGACTTAGAACCATAAACCATCGAAACCAACCTTGAGCACCTAAACACAGAATATCAATCGATGGTAGGGCCTTACAAAACTTATGAGCTCCTTTCCATGATTCCATACAAAACTTACATAGTGTACAATCAAAATACCATGGGGTCAAAACCGAGGTATTACAATGAAGACACCCAATATGATTCCAATTGTTGCACTTATTATATATAGAAAGGGGGGTGAATCAATATATTGCACAGATTATTACAATTTTAGCGCTTCTAAAAATTTGTACATCAAATTTTTTCTGCAGAAATAAGAATTGATGCCATTCTGCACAAAAATATGTAAATGTAACTATATGTATATGTGTGTGTGTGTGTATGTAAATATATATACATATACATGTATATATAAACACACACACACACACACACAGACACACACACACACATATAAGAAAGATTACATAAGTGGAATACAACAATCTTCAATTGTGAGAAACAACTCACTCAGGTGCCAACCTAATTTTTAAGTGTAATAATACTAATTATAGGCACCAAAATGTAAATGAATTCTATCTACACAAGCACTGAATTGTTGAAATTCAAGCATCAACTTAAGCAGATATTTTTCCCTTTTGTGTGAGATCCAACTCGCAGTGTTTAGGAACCAACCTATTTAATACTGAGATCTCCATTTCTTCAACTACAACTGAATGGAATCAGTGAGTCCCAATCATATGTACCAACGCCAACTGGAAGGAGGCTATAACCCATTGATTGCTTCACCAAATACAAATGGAAGGAAGCTACAATTCCATGATTTGATTTATCAACTCTAACTGGAAGGAATATACAATTCTATGATTGTTTTATCATCACCAAATGGAAGGAAACTGTGACACCCTTTCCTTACCCATTCCTACCTCCCTAATGGTTTTACCATTACCAATAAGAAGAAAAATACAAATAACTTTCCTTTCCCCTTCTTTCCTCCCTGATAAGAATGTTTTTGTATCAAATGAAAATTGAAATCAACAATTACCTTGGTTTTTATTTGTGACTACTGTAACTTTTCTGATCTACATCTTATCTTTCAATTATCTTCGTCTCAACAATATACGATCTATGAAAATATGTGATCTTATCTTTCAATATGTTTTCTTATGGCTTCTGTAATTTACAATATCTGAATATATGTGTTTCTACAATATGCAATCACTTCTACAATTGTGTGATCTACATCATTTAGAGAGTAAAACCTTCTCACATCCTAAATTTAGGTATCCTTCTAATTTGTGCACTTTTTGTTGTTCATATTTTAATAATATGAATAATTCAGTTTTGCTACATAAACTTCTTCTATGATCAAAGAGCCATTGATACCCCAAGAATTAGAATCTTACCAAAACATGCTATCTTCTTTTAGTTCAATCTCCAAGATTACTTCAATGCTTACATTTATTTCTCATTTATACTCTTTCTAGTTCAAGATATGTGTCCACAAGTTGGAATTCCTTTTACTCGATGATGCCCCAAATTGCTTTCTTCTTGGTCAAGCTAACCACAGTGTTTTATACCGTTTCATAATTCATCCTTTTCTAATTCAATTTTGTGGACTTTTGTTCACTAACGTCCATTGACTTTTTGGTATTTGTGCACATATGTCCCATGCCCTCTGGGATTTACGCACTTTATGGCATTCCACATTTATTCTCTATTTATTTCTTCAAGCTAGATTTGCATATAGAGAGCCTTTCCCTATTGTATTTATTCTACTTTAAGTTATCCATATCATATGTTTGATATCCATCTCATTTTCTTACTTGATTAAACTTTATGGTTTTTCTTCTGACATGAAACCTACAATAGATTTGTTGATTTATCCTTTGACATTAATTACAACACACAAGTTCAAAAATGTTCATCCTTTGACATCATTGAAAAACTAGAGCTTCAACAATATCCTTTGATAGGGTTTCATGATAGGAATAAGTTCGTGGTAGAGGAATTCCAAAAGATGACCTCTTTGTGAGAAAATTTCATTATGTGTTACTAAGAGAAATTATAGTTTTCATAATCATAAAAAAGAAAAAGCTTTTGGGCCATGGATCTAGAGGTGAGAGGTACCCCTATCATTATTCTCATGTCATGATTCCAAAATATTCAATGGTTCATGAATATATTCCATGGCAATCATTTTATGGTCAGTTGTAAGACACCTCCTAGAGGCTTTCATGAACGCATGGTGAATCCCTACCGAGTGTATATGATTCGAACCAGGCATCAGATATAAGTTTCATGAGGTATTGCAAGTGTGTTTGGGAAGGTTATACATGGGAACACTAGCCACAAGTTTACGGTCAAGGAATTTCCAAATTTGACCTCTTTGTGGAAAAATGCATCATGTCTTACTAAGAAAAACCCCAATTTATGAAATCATTGAAAATGATTTTCTATAGCCAATGGACCCATAGGAGAGACTAATTCATAGTATTTGTTGTTAACCGAGGGAATTGGATTTGAACCAAGCATCATATTTGAGTTCCATGAGATCCTGCAAGTGTGTTTGCATAGGTTCAACATGGTAATGCTAGCCACAATTTCATGATCGTGAAATTGGAATGCTGAATTTTTTGTGATAAAATTTCATTCTCTTACTGAGAGAAACCCTATTTTCTAAAATTATAAAATATGACAAGTTATGGGTTATCACTCGAGGAGAGAGGAACCCATAGAATTATTACGATGTCATTCCAATGGAGTTGACAGTTTGTTGATCTGAGCCACGAGAATCATTTTATTTCCAGTTGCAAGATGCCTCCTAGATTCTTTTAGGGACACATAGTGAATCCCTTTCAGGGGAATAGGATTCAAACCAAGAATAAAAACTTTGTTTTGTGATATTTTACAAGTGTGTTTGGGTAGGTTCGACATGGGAATTCTAGCCACATTTTCACGGTTAAGGATGGGATGGGATGTGGTTAGTATTTTGAGGTTTTCAACATCAAGCATGGTTATCCAAGATGGGATGACACCAAAAATAACATCCACTCTTAAATAATCTAGAAAAATTAAAGAAGATAACAACTAAGGGAAAGATTTTGTACCTCAATCGGACGTTCGAACAAGACCATCATTGATCTCACAATTCAATGCACGCCCCTACAATTTACCCTCAACAAAAAAAAAATATATGAAAGCATAAAATATATTAAATGTTAACATTCAAACTACCATAATCCATCTAAACAAGTATAAAGAAACTATACCCATAGATATAAATATAAACAATTGCACATGAAATTGGATGAGAAATGGATATTTCTATTAATGTAAAAACATAGATACAATGTGACAACCTCTTTCGGCAACTTTTCGGAACTTTGGAACCAAGTTCCTCCACTTAGGCATCCACCACATAAATCCTCCATAGAAAGGAAATATCACAAAGACAATGGAGAGCTTGGGATACGAACAAAAAAAGTTCAATCAACAAGGACAAAGGGATGCAGTCTCAAGTATATGGAAATGGGAGAATTTTTCTATAGTTTCCTTACTCTCAAATTTTCCTCCTCCTTTAATTCTTCACAATGGCTCAATATATAGTCTTGAAATGGGAAATGAAGGGTCGAATCAGAGCATTTCTAGGCATATGGAAGGCCAAGGATCAAGGTATTTGTTACTAAATGAGGAAAACTCAAAATATTTTTATTCATGAGCATAAAACCTGATGTACGTGGGCTCTAATGGTGAAAGCTACATATACACGAGCTATATAACTGCTAACCCACATGTATCTTCAATAATGTATTTTCTAGGGTTGTACTAAAGCATCAAGGCTATAGTGAGTAAGGGGGGCATAACGAGTCTACCTAGGGAAAATGGAAGGCCATTAAGGCAAGACACATAAGGTGTGGAAAATAATTCTATAATAGATGCCCCCTAATGTGTGAGTTCATAGGGGTACATGATGGTTGAAATATATTATAATAGTCCCAGGAGTGAAGTAGAGAAGATCTAGGTGGAAGAACTAACCACTCGCCAACATAGTACAATGATAACTATGTATACATGACCATATATTTGGAGTACATATAATATAATCATAGATACATATAATTACAATGGACATGACTAGGGATAATAGACATATGTCATAAGTTGTCACAACCATGTACAATATGCAATGGATTCCAGTCTCCATACTGAATGAAGTCATCGAGTACATAAAAAGGTAAACTGCTATGAAATGAGAACTGAAATCCCATATGTACTATCGCAACCAAGGTAGCTGGATATATGGAATGCCACCATACTCTGAGGTATTCTACACAAATCATTGATGGTACATGTCCCATCATGTGAATAGAGGTGTTGAGGTCAAACTTGATGAAATGTCATCTAATTATTAGTCATTGATGTATATCATTAACAAATGCAAGGCAAGCCATCGATGATAAAAATGCGTGTCAAGGTACCAAGTGCACTAAAAAATTAGGAATAGAGGTGTTGAGGTCTAACAATTGAAGAATCCATCTATCAGGGGACATTGATGTCTTCCCAAATTTGTCAATGGTGAGATAACCTGCTATTGAGGCCTACAAATATCAAGGCACTCAACTAACTCTAGACCCCAATTCTAGAATAAATGATTTGAAGTTGATGGAATGGAATCTGTTGGAAGGAGAGAATAAAGGAATCCCCCATAAAAAAAATCAGGTACAAAACAAGGTTGTCTAATTTGGAAGAACTTGGACGAAGAATATGTACATGAACTAGTCACCATGTGCATCTCCTACACATACCAAATGCAAGTAGCATGCGAAAGAGACCCTATGAATGGTATCCAATGATGAAAACTAATGATAGAGGCAAGGAAACCAAAAATATGGTATAATGTGATCTAGGACATGGAACGAATCCCAATGTGTGAACATATTTCTTTCCATCAAACACAAGTGAAATCACCGAGTAAACGACCGATGGTGATCTTTCATCTTCTCAATTCAAGGTCACCTACCAATGGTGAAAGTAGGCCCAAGGTGGAAGGTAGGACGAAAACTCTATGATGTACTAGGAATGGCCGACATGCATAGTTAATATGGCTAAGGAATGTACAACTAAGGATAAAGACTTCCTTTAAACAAGAGCATGTGGAAGACGCAGACCCTTAGGAAGCATAGAATCAATATGAAAAATGGGACAACTCTTTGACACAAGAGGCATCATTAAAGGATCCATGGGGACTGGAAGCTTAACCAATTTGTGGAGAAAAATCTGAATAATGAATAAAACTCCTAACTTCATACTAGAAACATCACCCATCATGAATAGACTCATAAACCGTGCTTTGTTTGAAGGTGAGGCAACAACTACCAATATAAGACAATATCATTTCTCGTCTGAATTTTTATGTTCTTTTTGTTTTTTTGGTATTTTTCATATTATAAATATTGAAAAAGAATAAAATATTCTTAAAGTACAATAGAGAGGAAACAAGTGTCACAGTTAAAAAAACTAGTTCCAAGCAGTGGAACATACCTATGGTTAATGCAAGGAAATGTGTGAAGGATAAGGACACTCAAGGGAATGTTTCCTCCAGGGTGATTGGTGATAAAGCTTCAAAGGATAAATAAGGGGCTCTTCTTGGCTATATTTGAGACAATATCGAGAAACTTGGCTTATAAAAGTGAAGAATATAGCCTACATTAAGCTCAATAATACAAGCAGATGCATGCAATTCATTTACAACTTATATATAGCGGGATTCCCTAAGGAAAATGACCGGGATAAAAGATAAGAAAGAACATGAAGTTTCTATTTGAATTCATAGAGGGACTACAAGAGACTCCCATTCATAATAAGGGATCTTAACATGGGAACCAAATGACAAGACAATATCTAACTAGGGTACCCATGATCGATAAATCTCTACCTACATAACGACACTTATAGTAGCATATGGTAGGTTATGTTTCATTAAGAAGTGGGTTTGTACCTATGGTCAATTGACATAGTCATGGGAAAATGCAAAAATGCAAGCATAATGTGATCCTATCATATATTCCAGTTCAGATATATACCTACTGAAGGAATGATCATACCAGGGAAAACCCCTTACCGCCTAAAGGAATTGTTCCACAAAAACTCCTCACACTGTAAAATTAGTCCATAAAGCTCAAAAAAATATATAGGGATGGATAAATGTCTAGAGTGAAGCTACAAAATTTTGGTAGCTAAAACCAAAATATATACACTAATGTACAAAATGTTAGTCGATCCTAGAGTCTCCAACGTAGGTCATTGAACATGAGGGAGGAAACTGAAGTATTTTCTCAACCTTTAAACGGTCAACCAAGATTTTGACCGTAAAAGTGATCAAACACAGTAGGTTTTTTCCTCTATCAAACACAAGTCAAAATTTAGATGAATGATCTATTCTTTTATGAGAGTGCACAATGAGGCTATCCAAATAAGTATCAACTTCAACAATAATAGGCTCTCAAGCATTCATCGAGATGGAAGGAAAAATATTTTCATATTTCCATTCAGCATATAAACTATACTCATCCAAAGGGAGCATAGGGTGACCAAATTCCTCACCTAAGGCTAACTGGGACTTATAATGCATGGTCCTTTCAAGATCTTGTAGGAAAAAATGTCTATATGTAGGTCCTCCCAAGTCCTTTTGAGACAACTCATGGTCTTGAAAATAACTTCATCCATGGGAATATTATTATTGATACATACATGTCAGCAAGCTAAGTGGACCACTAAAGTGGGAGGGAGCGCGGGATCTGCTTCCTCCATCCCTGAGGAGGAAATATAAGGGTCTACAACAATTTTATATGAAGCTTAACAAATGAAATTATCTACAGAAAACAACATAGCCATTTCAATGGATGGATTCCCTTCACTAGATTCAACTAGAGAAGGGATATTCCTAGGATCACTCAAATATGAAGTACAAAATGGGATAAGGATCGATGATGATATAGAACCATCGAAAGTGGAATCAATATAAAAATTGACACCGAAAATTTAAAGGTTCCCATAAGTGATAGATACAAATGACACCAACTTTCTTAGTTTCCCACTGTGAATTATCAATAACTGGGACTGGAGGTCCCGACGATGCAGAGGGACTAGAATTAGTGAAATGAAATTAGTTGATCATCATGTTTCTTCCTTAATGAGTAAATTATACAACATGAGACATAGAAAATATGATTTTGTTCATGGCATAAATCCAGTTTTGACCTAGTAAAAGGTTGTTGTCAAGGGGTGCATCAACCACCTTGACCTTGATGGACACAATATCCCCTCCCAACTAGACCTGAAGAAGAGGAATAATTCCATGTTTTCTAAATGAGTGACCATCGAATGTTGTCAACATAGTCGTGAATTGAGACAACTGGGGAAAGCCAAGACCCTTCCAACAACATAACAAAATGACTGATTTCAAAGTTCCTTCATCAATAAATGTGTGTTTGATGGTTTTGTTTAGACACTCGACATGGAATTGAAGAGAAATGGGGTAAGGAAAGAAAGTTTCAACATCATACTTCTCAAACTTCATCGTACTTAGAATAATTAAATCACAAGTTCCCAAAGAATCCAACAAAGAGTTCTTCCATGAAGGACATGTTTGGAACGCCTCCAAAGTTGGCATCACACATGACATTTGGCCCAAATCCTATACAATAGAATATTTTTGTACCATTGGGAATTAGGATTATGAACCAAGCACTTCATGAATTCTTTTGGTATGCATGGCAAAGTCTTAGGCTTATCAATATGCAATGGGATTTCAGGAGGTGGATAATCTTTAACCATGGTCAGTTGTGACAGGCCATAATCACATAAATGGGTAACAATATGAAAAAATGACATCATATTGATACAACCATGACCAATTTCCAATACTGGCGAGTTTTGACCCCAACTAGCACCACTTCCACTGGCTAGAGTCCTTGAAGTCAATATTTTATTATGCGAAAGGAGATCCATCAACATAGTTGGGATCTATGAGATCTACTTCGAGGTCTCGTTAATTCTAGGGAAAAAGTGCATAAGATGGTTTCCTCCACAAATATTACATGGGAGTTTGACCTTTCGTTTAGTCTCCTTGTCCTCACTAGCATTCTAATCTTTCTTGCCATAAGAATTTTGTTTATCATTATTCCCACACCTATGATTCTTTATTCTCTTTTTGTTCCCTCTAGGTTACCGGTTATCTTTTAGGTTTGTCAACTACAAAGAATGTACATCTGACGATTGGGTGGAATAGGATGTTGACTGGTTAATAGAAAAAAATTTCAATTGTTTTGTCACTCGGTCTACAAATTTCGCACTTGCAAAGCCAACAATTCCAACTACATGCATCCCATAATTAAACTAGGGGTCATGATACGACCTTGATGCAGCAGGAATCATATCAGAAAGGGTCCCATACTGAGAATAAATCAATTCTAACTACTGATCTTAGAAAATGGTGTGTTCCTTTGCATCCACTATGGACGTTAAAACATCCTTTGCGATATAAGGAAATAAGGTCTTAAGGAAGCATTCCAATAAGAATTTTGGTGGAATGTTGGCCTTAATCAATCACTTTCATCTACTCCACTCTTGAATATCATTAGAAATATGGGTGAATTTGTCTTACTGAAAGGTCGATAAGGGTTCGGTACTGGAAGACCATGTCCAAGTCAAAAAACGTTTGAAATGTGCCACCAGATAGCTCGATATACTATTTCATAGCTGGACTGATGAGGGTGTGTTGAAACTGTCTCAATTGGATAGAATCATGATTCAACAAATTTGAAGAGAACCATAGGTGAAAATTTATAACATGATCACCATGATCCTCGCCATTCTTACCCTCAAAATTTGGATTATTCATAGGAACCTTAGTGGGGATCGGAGGCCATGCCAGATAATGACACACTAGGAATTCATGAGTCTAGATAGATCATACAAGTTCAACATATATAAAAAAATGGATCCTAGGTTGAGACATTTGATTCCATACTCCCTGGAAAAATTGCTTCCGATACGATAGGTTCTGGTAAAGGACATGAACTTAACTGGTCATGAACTTACATTGTAATCTAAGATTAAATTTAATATAACATGCTTGATAATATGCCCTCATAAGCATGAACAAAATAATATTATCATAGATATAGATTTCAACATAATAATCATATCATTGGTATAACAATCACAAAGCTTCATTTGAGTCATGTTATCCAAGTACCTACAGGAAGTAACAAAACTCAATTATGTTACATGGAATTCAGATGGTATCCTTGAATGGCCATTGGAAGCAAGTTTAAACTCACCATATATATATATAAAAACAAGGATCAAATTGAAAAAAATTTAGTTGAGTTGGATGTGTGGCATCCGAGTTCTTCTAGGGACATCCCTGCTTGGTGGTTTCATGGACTGAAAGTTGTTTATTTTGACGTTTGTTCAAAATAGGGTTTTGTTTAGTGACGTGTAGTGCAATTTCTGCATGAATGGATAATATTTTGAAAATGAGTCAAGTGAGTGCATGGAATTCATAGTCATCAACCATTTCCCAAACATAGTTGCAAGAGGTAAGGAAACTAAATTTTGTATCTCGGTTTGTATTTTATTCCCCCATTTGAAATTTGTTTGGTGTCCCTGAATGGCCTTGATAAGCGATAAGAAACTTACTATAACTCAAAAACCATGGCATTGATGGAAAATATATCAGTTTTTTTGGATTTGTGACATTCAAGTACAACTAGGGACAACCCCCTCATGTGGCTTCATAGACCAAAAGTTATCTATTTTGATGATTTTCTAAACTAAGTATTTTCTAAGTGACATGTAGTGATAATTCTGTACAATAGGCTAATATTTTGAAAAATGTTCCCAATCAATGTGTCGGCATCACATCCATCTATCCCTTATCCAAAAACACTTGCAAAAGGCAATGAAACTCAATTTCATTGCTTGGTTTAGTTTTTACACTCCTATTTGAATTTTGTCTAGTGTTCCTAAAAGGCATTGGTAAGCAAGATGAAACTTTCGATAACTTAAAAATTAAGGATTCGATGGAAAAATAGTCAGGTTTGTTGGATTCGCCATAGCTGATTACCAATAGAGACACCCCTTTTTGGTGGCTTCCGTGACCAAACATTGTACATTTTAAAGGTTTTCTAAAATTGGGGTTTTCTCAATGATATGAAGTGCAATTTATGCACAATAGGCCAAGTTTTTGAAAAAGTGTCGAGTGAGTGAATGGGAATTATAGTCATCCTTCCCTTTCCTAAAAAGGCATGTAGGAGGTAAAAAAAATCAATTCTATTGCTCAATTTGATTTTTATGCCCCCCGTTGAAATTTGGATGGTCTCCATGAGTTTCCTTGACAAGCAAGATAAAAATCACCATAACTCAAAAACCAAAGCTCCGATGGAAAAATTGCCAGTTCCATTGGATTCATGACATTCAAGTACTACTTGGGACACCACCTCCAGTGGCTCCATGGACCGAACCTTTTCTATTTTGGAAATTTCTATACTAGGGTTTTCATCATTGGCATGTAGTGCAATTTTTACATGATAGGACATGGTTTTGAAAAATGTACACAATGAGTGCGTGGGAATATCTGGCATCTCTCTCTTTCCCAAACACACTTCCATGAGGTAACAAAAATCAATTATGTTTCTCGTTTTGGCTTTAATGCTCCTGGTTGAAATTTTCCTAGTGTCCCTAGATGACTTTGGAAAGTGAGAAGGAACTTACCACAATTCAAAAATTGAGGCTTCGATAGACAAAATGTCAGTTACATTGTATTCATGACATACAAGAACCACTAGGGACACCCCTATATAGTGTCTTCATGGACTGAATGTTGTTTATTTGACGGTTTTCTTAACCAGGGTTTTGCTCAATGACATGTAGTACATTTTTTGCACAACAGGGAAATATTTTGAAAAATGTTCCAAGTGAGTGGATGGGAATTGCAGTCATCTATGCCTTTCTTGAACACACTTTTAGGATGCAACAAATCAATTCCATTGGTCAATTTGGTTTTTTATGCCGCTAGTTGATATTTTCCTTGTCCTTGAATGGCCTTAAGAAGCGAGATGAAACTCACCATAAATTGAAAACTGAGGCTCTAATGAACAAAATATTAGTTCGATTAGATTCAAGAAATCTGAACACCACTAGGGACACACCTTCTCGATGGATTCATGGACCAAAATTTGTCTATTTTGATGGTTTTATAAACTAGTGTTTTTCTCAATGACGTGCAATGTAATTTCTGCATGATAGGTTAAGATTTAAAAAAATGTGCCAAGGGAGTCCATTCGCATCACAGTCATATATACCTTTCCCAAACACACTCGTAGGAGGAAAAAAATGAATTTGGTTGCTCCGTTTGTTTTTTATTTCCTAATTGAAATTTCTTTGTTGTCCCTTAATGGCCTTGGGAAGCGAGATGAAAATAACTATAACTAACAAATCATGGATTTGATGGACAAAATGTCAGTTCTGTTGGATTTATGACATCCAAACATAGTTAGGAACACCCCTATTCGGTGGATTCATGGACCAAAAGTTGTCTATTTTAATAATTTTCTAAACTACAGTTTTGTTAAGTGATGTGTAGTGTAATTTTTGTACAATAGACTAAGATTTTTAAAAAATGTTCCCAGTGAGTGTGTGGGTCTCACAATTATCTCTCCCTTACCTAAAACTACTTGTAGGTGGCAACAAAAATAAATTATGTTGCTCGGTTTGGTTTTTAGGCTCCTAGTTGAAATTTTCCTAGAGTCCCCAAATGACATTGGTAAGCAAGATGAAGCTTGACATAAATTGGAAATAGAGGGTCCAATGGATTGCAGTCAGTTCTGTTGGATTTGTGACATCTAATTCACACTATAGAAAGCCTTGTTTGATGGCTTCATGGACCAAACATTGTATATTTTAACGGTTTTCTAAACTAGGGTTTTGCTAAGTGATGTGTAGTGCAATTTCTGCACAATAAGCCAAGATTTTGAAAAAGTGTCAAGTGAGAGAATGGGAATTGCATTCATCCGTACCTTTCCCAAACACACATACAAGAGGTAGCAAAACACAATTTCATGATTTTGGGAAGTGAGAAGGAACTTACCATAACATGAAAATTGAGGATTCGATGGCCAAACTATTAGTTCCATTGGTTCCATGACATCCAAGTACTACTAGGGACACCCTTGTCTAGTGGATTCATGGACCAAATGTTGTTTATTTTGACGGTTTTCTAAACTAGGGTTTTGCTTGATGACGTGCAGTGCAATTTATGCACAATAGGCAAATATTTTGAACAATGTGTTGAGTTATTGGATGGAAATCATAGTCATATCTCCCTTTCCCAAACACACTTGCAGGAGGAAACATAAATCAATTCCATTTCTTGTTTTTTTTAATGCCCCAAGTTGATATTTGCATGGTGTCCATGAATGGCCTTGAGAAGTGATATAAAACTTGCCATAACTTGAAAATAGAGATCTGATGGACAAACTACCAGTTCCACTATATTCGTGACATTTGAGTACCACTAGGAAGACCCCTTATCGATGGATTCATGGATCAAAAGTTTTCTATCTTAACAATTTTTTAAACTTAGGTTTTTCTCAGTGATGTCTAGTGCGATTTCTGCATGATAGGAGAAGGTTTTTTAAAATTTACTGAGCAATTCCATGGGCATGACAGTCATCTCCCCCTTTCCCAAACAAATTTGCAAGAGGCAATGGAACTCAATTTCATTCTTCAGCTTGGTTTTTATTCCCTTGATTGAAATTTCTCTCATGTCCCTTAATGGAATTGGGAATTGGGATGAAACTGGATATAACTCAAAAATCGTGGATCTGAAGGATAAAATATCAATTATTTTGGATTCATGACATTCGATAACCACTAGGGGAACTCCTGTCTGGTGGCTTCATGGACTGAAAGTTGTCTATTTTGTTGGTTTTCTAAACTATGGTTTTGTTAAGTGACATGTAGTGTAATTTTTGTATGGTCGGATAAGATTTTGAAAAACATTCCCAATGAGTGTGCGGGTATTGCAATAATATTTCCCTTACCAAAACGCACTTTTAGGAGGCAATGGAACTCAATTTTGTTACTTGTTTTGTTTTTTATGCTCCTGGTTGAAATTTTCCTGGTGTCCTCGAATGGAATTGGTAAGCAAGATGAAACTCACCATAAAATTAAAATAGAGGATCCTATGGACAAAAGCTCAGTTATGTTGGATTAATGACACTTGATTACCACTAGAGACAAACATGTTTGTTGGTTTCATGGACCGAACGTTGTATATTTTAAAGTTTTTATAAACTAGGGTTTTTCTCACTGACATGAAGTGTAATTTCTTCGCAATAGTCCAATATTTTTAAAAATATGTCGAGTGAGTGAATGGGAATCAAATTCATCTCTCCCTTACCAAAACACATATGAAATAGGTAACAAAACTCAATGACATTTCTAAATTTGGTTTTTATGCCCTGGTTGAAATTTTCCTCGTGTCCTTGAATGTCCTTGTGAAGCGAGATAAAACTCACTATAAGTAAAAAAATGAAGCTGTGATGGGAAAATTGTTAGTTCCATTGGATTCATGACATCCGAGTACCACTTAGGACACCCCTTTCTGGTGGCTGTATGGATTGAACATTGTCTATTTTGACAATTTTCTATGCTAGGGTTTTAATCATTGGCATGTAGTGCAATTTTGGCACGATAGGATATAGTTTTGAAAAACATTCCTAATGAGTGCATGGGAATATCAATGATCTCTCTTTTTCCCAAACACACTTTTAGAAGGAAACAAAACTCAAATCCATTGTTTAGTTTGGATTTTATTCTCATGGTTGAAATTTGCCTTGTGTCCCTTAGAACTCACTTTGGGAAGTGACAAGGAACTTACCATAGCTCGAAAATCGAGAATTTGATGGATAAACTTTCAGTTCTATTGGTTTCATGACATCCAAGTACCACTATCGGAAGCCCTGTCTGGTGGCTTCATGGACTGAATGTATTCACTTATGAGATTAGATACAAAACTTTCAATTATATGAACCTGATTATGGCAGAAGTGTATAGAGTAATTTTTCAGAATAAGCTACCCATAGTCTGCCAAAAATGGAAGAAGTGTTACAATTCATACCCGATAGAATAGTTGGAGACTATTTCCTTCTAAAGGATCTCAATATCATCAGAGTATATGGTTTTATGCACAAGTCTTACATTTTACCTGCATTTCTGACACCTAGAATTTTTTCCTTGGAATTTACTAGATGAAAGTTCATTGTGGAGAATGAGCACTATTTGAATTTTAGAAAGGATTCAGAGATCGAATTTCCTTTGAAGGTGGGTCCTTTTATTGTGAAAAATAAATTTTCTCTCCCAGTGATTGAGGTCTTGTTGCAGGACATGAATTTTATCAAGGAAACAAAAATAAATTATGACCTTCATCATATCATATCATAGAGAAGAAAACACAATAAAAAGAAAGAAATTGATCACCAAGATATACAAGGATTAACTGAAAGAGATAATTTGATGGAATATCAACCAAGGGCATAAATATTAGAAAGTATGCAAGTAAATCGCTCTACCATAATGAAATATTTTTCTATGATAATACCAACCCCCAGTAAAGTTGAAATTACTAGTAAAATAATCTTTTTAGAAACAATTGAAATTGTATATGAAGACCAAGAGTATAAAAAAATAGCAAAATGGATTTAGACAAAGAAATGATTGAAGTTGAAGATAAGAAAATTAAAGAGAATAAAATTTTGAAGCCCCAGTTTTTCAAATTCAAGAGTATAGTTTTGCAGAGCCACGAGAAGTTGGTTCTAGTGATAGGTACAAGTCCATAAATGACTTGTATCCTAGATATGGATAGGATAAGAAGTTTTATTCTTAAAAAGATTTGAATCTTTTTCTTAAAGTAAAGGATAATTCAGATAAGGAAGTTTCACTCATTGTTGTAAAGGATCATGTGAGAAATACTTTGCACTTAGTAGTGGCCACCAGGGTAATTTTTAGTGGCGACATTTTGCCAATTGGCTATTTTTATGGTTTTTTTCAAAAAATAAATTCCTTATTTGGTGTCTAATATCTCCTATATTTACATAAAATATGTTTTTTTATCATAATATTCTCTAAAATTTATACATTTCATTGTTAATTTTATGTTTCATATTTAATACTCACCCCTACCTATCTACAAACATGTTTTTCAATCCAAAAAAAATGCCTAGAATACTATACTTATGTATAATATTAGAATCCTTAAAAAATACCCTTGTGGCCACTCATGATAGATTTTCATAAATGAGACTAATTTACAAAAAAATACAGTCCCAAATAAAATTCATTTTCCTAAGAGGACTAGAGAGGTGATTTATAATGACTTGTTGGAAGACAATGAAATTTTCTAAGTTGCAATCCACAATGTCAAGATTAGAAAACCAATTGAAGTGGGAGAAGATTGAAAATAAGACCTATCATCAGTAGATTAAGAAGCTTTAGGGTGATATTTTGGATATGGATAGTGAGTCAGACAGAGGATTATCTAGAAAGAAAATATTTGCTGAGAAAGAAAACATTATCCGACTATTGAAAAAGAAGCTAAAAATTCCAGGCACTCGGTTAATTCGGGCATCTGAATTGACAATTTTGGAGGAAAAAAAAGTTTCATTGTCCCAAGAATTAAATGATAGCAAATACAAATTGTTATATTTTTCAAAAGATAACGATCAATGGGAAAAGGAAAGAGATTTTCTTATAGCTTGACATGTTGAATAAAAAACAAATAATTTTGGAAAAATAAATATAAGAGAATGAGAAGATAAGATAAGTTGAAACATTTCAGCCAAGTATAGAAATAGGTACGGAACTAGCAAAATTTCCAACAACTGGCATAGAACTAACCAAATAACCAACAATATTAGTGACAATCAACTAAGTTAATCCCTTGGGTTATTCCTTTAAAACCATATTATTGTATTGTGCTAGTTATTCCCTTAAAAGCATTCTATGTAACAAAGGGAACCCACATTATCATTATATGCAGTTTGCAAGAACATGTTATTGGTAACCACAAAAAGAAGTTAAATACTTGAGATAGATCACTTGTGACTTAGTGACAGAAACTCAAATATAAAAATTTCAAGATATTACCTTTAATCACTCAAAATATGTTAACAATTGACAAGTGTCATCTCAATCCCTCATTTCCTCAAACTCCACTTGATTTTCAAATGTAATTTACAAAAAATGAAAATATTTGATAGTATAAGGGATTTTATATAGCTTACAGATATCACTAGAAGATAAATCACAAATAGAAAGTTGGATAAAGAGAAATCACATATAGCAAGTTTGATAGAGAGAAATCACATTGCTACAAAGAGAATAAGTAAAATTGATTCAATCATTTATTACCCAAAAGAGGGTCTTCGCCATAATGGATTATAGGTGACATGATACCAAATATATCCTCACTAGCAATGGTAGTATTGGCCTAGGTATGGTGGATGAAAGTGAAGTGTTGTTCTGCTGCAATCAATGGTCCAAAACTAAATTTCTAATCTTAGTAACTCAAAGGAACTGAATGCATGAAGGGTGATTTTTCTTATATGTATGTGGAAGACAAAATAAACTCATGCTAATGCATGCATGCCAAGTGTGGCCTCTTCTATTTTTTGGATGAACTTTTCCTTGGAAAAGAAAGCTGCTAAATTTTTTCTATTGCAAAACTGCATTTAAACTTTATCTCCTTTTCCAACTGCTAGCTAAATCGACCTTACTCTAAACAACAATTTCCATGTTTGGATCTACAAGGATAAAACAAACCACATGCAACTCTACTTTCAATGGGAAATGAAGAGCCCGTAGGGGTGTAGACTGACTGTAAAGTGCTGTGTAAATGAAGGAATGTTGTAAAGGAGGTCTCAAGTTCAAATCTCACCCAAACTTATATGCCCCCCATGCTTGCAGGCTGTGTGGATGCACCTGGGGTTATAGTGGCAACAAACGGGAATGGACCCCGTGTCACACGAGTACCAAAACCACCCAGTCACCGATTCCCCCAGTACAAAAAAAAAATGGGAAATAAAGCCAATAAAGCATATTCTTCAAGTAAGAGAACATCTAAATTCTTAAATTTTATGACAGAACTTTGATGGATAATAAGGGAAAGTACGCGGGCAATCAAACTGATAAATCACATTGTCCTCTACCTTCCCACAAACATCTTGTTCTATTTTTTTTCTTTTCAAATTCATTTCAGTATTGGAAAGTCCTCACATAATATTCACGCAATTGCAAACGACGGTTATGGTGTATGGAAGATGCACTATTCATTGCATTTATTTACCCCAAGATCCAACAGATTTCACTTGGCGAGCATCAATACTTGAAGAAAAACCTTAGACATATTTCAGTTATTTCTCATTAATATCATTGTTCAAAATTTCCCATAGTATGCACATGTGGGAAGTGTGATCAATATGTGTCAATTTGATTGTTGATGGGGATTTTTATACTAATACCAAATTTTTTGGTTTTGGACATGTCCTCAATAATCCAAACAAGAAAATTGGTTCCTTTTCTGAAATATAAGGGCTGAACAGGGTTAGAAGCTTCTTTGATTCCGATCCACTACAACCTGTGACAAGCATGGCTCCTATCATAAATAATTTTTCCTAGAAGAAAATTCCACATAACCACTTTTTTCTAACAAACTGTTGCTCACTAATAACTACTGTCAAATTTGTAAAGTGGTGTTCTTGTGTAGAAACCTTCTTCTCTTTCTCTATTTAATGTGCTGACCTATATTATTTTAGACATTATTTCCATACTTCTAACTCCTAAAATGTTGTTGTCATCATCCATATATCCTCTAATCCTTTTCATGCACATACTTATTTGATAGATTATGAGTCCAAAGACTTGTACCAATAATTCTTTGTGAAGGCGGGTGTTAGGAGTAGCTCTCATGCTAATAATGGTCAAGGAAACAATTTGAAGAATATCAACACAACTAAGGGATGAGATAAAACATGCAATTTTTCTAGGCTAAATCAACACAAAGACTAAATGTGGAAACCAAATATATGTTGGGTCCCTTTCAAAATGCACTGGATATCAAGTTAAGCATGCATGGAGAGTCAAATTATCTTGTATACCTACCTCGCATGTTAACTTTGGAGAAAGAAAAGGGTTCTAAGACTGAATTACCTACCCATAAATGAGGTTGAACTTGTGCCTTATATTTGGAGAAATAAGCATGAACACTAATTATGGAAACCCATGTGATTCAGGGGTTTACCCACCCATGTAGAGGATATCTCATTTACTTTTAGTCTTAACAGTCTTAATAAATTTATTACACAAGGGAATTCAACTTGTTTCTCTTTTTTACAAATTAAGTTGGCAGCAAAAAGTTGTTTTGAATCCTTTTTTCTTAGTGGAAATAAGATAGACAACTTGACATATGAATTTTTTCCTTTACAAATTTAGCAAAAGCACCAGTTATGAATACCTAGGAAAATTAGAGTTTTTTCCAACATGCAATGAATGTCGAATTAGCTTTTATATTTGACTAACTTAGCAACAACATGTTTTTTCAATGTCTCCTTACTTGGAAAAATTGATAAGAGATATCAAGCGTGGGTAAGCGAGTAAGCTATGGTTTTGAGTTAGATCATGATGATAATGCGAGTTAGTTCCTTGAAATTTCAATGTTCTTGACATAGCAAGTAATATCAAACAAAGAAATTTCAAGCTTTGGATGCCCACATAATCTGACCAAGAAAACACAACTCAACTTACGGCTCAAGGGAATTAATTGGAGTTTTGGCATATGTCAAACCTAGAACCTCATAAAAGGGGACCCACCATCTAGATTCCATGTGTCACACTAAAGAGAACAATTAACCTACTTAACATTTCTCTTAATCCAACACTCTTTCTCCATTTAGACCTTGAACCACCCCACCACTGCTTTCTCAAAACCATGTCTTCAAGTTTCAAATTCTACCTGCCAATAGAAACTTCTAATTATCGATGTGCTCAAGCTTTGATGGATTTGGAAAGAACTCTAATCAATTTTTTATGCTTGGATCAATGTACAACGTAACCAGCCTTGTGGAATCTCATTGGATCTTATTCCTCAAGTAGTGTAAGCACAATTTAGGTTTAACCATAATGTAAGATACTACAAAGAGCAATTAACTACATCAAGTCTTCTAGAAAGTGAGCTTCCACCATCTATTTGAATGAACCGAATACTAGGAATTGCAGCATATCTAAGATGAATTTGCAATCAATCTAATTATTGTGAAAATCAATCATGAGAAGCATCAAATCTTGATATGTTTACCTTTTTCATTCTACTTCTTTCGTAGCCATAATGATCATATAAAGAATGAATTTCCTGTATATTGTTGGGAGAGGTCCCTCTTGTTGGTACGATGGAAAGTTTGTATTCTTCCAATGATGGAAGGTGGATTGGGCCTAATTGATATCTTTGGACATGGAGGATAAATGGATAATTTGTAGAATTTATGATGAGACCTCTTGGATGTCTCTTCTAGGATATAGGATAACATAGACACAACATACTGCAAGACCCGAGGAAATTTTGATATTGGTAATATAAATTTATCCCTATATTTATTCAAAATTCAGGGTTATTTTGTGCATAAAAGTAATGAGAGGTTTAGAAGCATGTAGCCAAGTTGTTGTTGTTACAAAGAGAAGATCCCTATGGCTTGGGGTGTACCACAACATACTGTCAATGAAACCATAAATTAATCCATTCCAATATGCAATAGAAATAAAGACATGTAACACTAAGGGATATGAAGCTACCTTATTTAGGATAGTTAATGTAGATCCTCGTTGAGATTTTCCAACATGCTTGTATTCCGATTCCCTCTCAACAACAGTAAACAAGAAAAGAATGTGATATGTCAAAGTGCTAGACCTACTCGAGCATATATAAACCATCATGTATAAGAAAAATAACTACATCCATGGATACAATATTCATAGTTATGCACATGTATTGGACAACAAATGGATATCTTTATTAATAAAATAGAGATACAATAGTGAGAAACTTTGTCAGCACTTCTTCGAACTAGAGAAAATTGAGTCCTCCACCTAGGCCTCCACCACTTCAATCCTCCATCACAATGGAAATATTACAAAGAAAAGGAAAGCTTGGGAAGAGTAGCACTATGTGCTCGAAAGGGACAAAGGAATGCAGACTCAAGCATAAACAAGTGAGGCAACAATGAGCTATAGTTTCCTTTCTCTCCAAATTCTACTCCTTCAATGCATCCCAGAGGCTCAATATGTATCTCTCCTAATGGGCAATGGAGGGTCAAGTCTAAGCGTTCTCAAGGCATATGGAAGGCCAAGAGTCAAGTTATTCGAGAATCTATGAGGAAAACCCCAAAAAATTTTGTATTCATGTACATTTCCTGATGTATGCAGGTTTTGGCTCAAAAGATGCGTGTATACACATATATTTCTTTAAAAGTCACATATACACATAAACGGGTGTTTTTTGGGGACTTTCTTGGGGCATCAAAGTATAATTTGAGAAAAGGGGATCCAAGGAGTCTGTAGAGGGACATGGAAGTCCATAAAGATGTCATCTACCAACTGTGGTATAATATGCTATAACATATGCCTCCTAATGTGTGAGGTCGGAGGGGTAACATGATAGTTGAAATACATTATATCCATCCCAGAAGTGGAGTAATGAAGACCCAGGTGGAAGAACCAACCACTCATCAGTACAATACAATGATAAATCACTACATATGATTGAAAATATACATGTAGCAATCTCGGATACATAAGAGTACAATGGCCATGAATAGGCATGATATACAAATGTCATTTGTGGTCACCGCCACGTACAATATACAATGAACAAGATATCCATAATGGATGAAGATATTTGATAATATACAGGAATTTGGTCATGAGAGATGACATCTCATAAATACTGGCACAATTAAGGACGTAGCATATGTGAAATTCCTCCAATCTTGGAGGTATTCTATGCAAACCGCTACGAGTAGATGTCCCATCACACGAATAAAGGTGTCAAGGTCGAACATCATGGCCCATCCTATGATTACTGAAGGGGAAAAACTTCCTATGGCTTGGGGTGTACCACAACAGACTGAATGTCACCAAAAATCAATCCATTCCAATACATAAGAGAAATAAAGACATCTAACACTAAGGGATATGAAGCATACCTTATTCTGGACAGTTGATGTAGATCCTCATTGAGCTTTCCCAACACACTTGTATTCCCGATTCACTCTCAACAACAACAAACAAGACAAGCATGTGATATATAAAAGTGTTAGAACTACTATAGCATATATAAACCATCATGTATAAGAAAAATAACTACATCCATGGATAGAATATTCATAGTTATGCACATGTATTGGATAGGAAATGGATATTTCTATTAATAAAATATAGATACAATAGTGACAAACTCTATTGGCAGTTCTTCGAACCAGAGAAACCGAGTCCTCCACTTGGGCATCCTTCACTTCAATCCTCCATCACAATGGAAATCTTACAAAGCAAAGGAAATCCTGGGAAGAGAAGCAATATGTTCTCCAAAGGGACAAAGGGATGCAAACACAAGCATAAACAAGTGAGGAAACAATAAACTATAGTTTCCTTGCTCTCCAAATTCTCCTCCTTCAATCCATCCAAGAGGCTCAATATATGCGCCTCCAAATAGGAAATAGAGGGTCGATTTCGAGCGTTATCAAGGCATATCGAAGGCCAAGAGTCAATTTATTCGGGACTCTATGAGGAAAACTCCAAAAACGTTTTTCTTCATTCACATTTCCCTATGTACACGGGTTTTGGCTCAAAAGTTACATGTATACACAGATATTGCTTGCTTTAAAAGTCGCGTATACACATGAATAGGTGTTTTTTGGGGGAATTTCTTGGGACATCAAAGTATATTTTGAGCAAAGACGGTCCAAGGAGTCTGCAGAGGTACATGGAAGGCCATAAAGATGTGATGTACCAAGTGTGGTAAAATAAGCTATAACAATTGTATTGGAAAAGTTTGGTCAATTGAAGTGTGTGGAATCATTCCTCCCTTTCTATATAAGGATTGAATATTCAAAGATAGTGTATCACTGAAATCTAGTATTCTCAATGAAATAGGTTGAGTAGCTTGTGACATAGCTTACAATAGTCTTGGGATACCATAATCATTGATAAGAAAAGGTACAAGATCATATTGTTTAGAAGGACATGAAAAATAATTAATAAATGTGAATGATGCAAAGGTGATGATGCAGGGACAAGAAGACTTCCATATATATAATAAATAATACATGAAAGTACACTAATTGACATGTCCCTACACACTAATTGTTAGTATAATTAATATAAATGTAGTAGTCTTGAGATGCCATAGAAATTGATAAAAGAAATTTCATGCTCATATTGTTAAGTATGATAAAAACGATGGTTAAAGTGTGGATGAGACAAACATGATGATATGAAACAAAGAAAATTGAGATACATAAAACACCTAATGTGATACTTTTGGGTTAGGAAGGAGTTTGTGGAGGCTCAAGATGGAGTGGTGTGTACTTTCCTTGCATAGATACATCACATTGGGTCACTATTATGCACACAATTATAGTTAGAGCTTGGCGCTTGTACTCTAGGAGTGTAGCATTGCACTTGTGTGAGGCTTACTTATGTTTAATGAGATTGTTTGTAAGGAATAGTCCAACCTTCGTTATATTGTTTTCCTCCCTTACATCTCATATAAATAGAGGAAAGAGAATCTTTCCAAGAACACATCACATTACATGTTCATTTAAATCTCTTCTTTGGATTTCTCTCTTGGTGATGTGCTAGGGTTCATGAGGAAACCTTAGTGGAGCATATGAGGAGAAGGTGTACAATTTATCTTTCAAGATTATTCTTTGCACATATGATTTCTTTCTCTTGGGCACTAGTCTTTTTTGGTCTCTTGTACCATATTGGATTATAGAGTTAGGGTTTCATACCTCAGAGGTTTTAAATTAGTGTTGGGAAGCCCTTGGATGCATTTGGGGAAGAAGAGTATGATGTATTGCCTAGAATATACCGTTGGATAGATTTTTGCACTTGAAGGATCCATGGTATGTTGAATAACCCTATTTTTGAATTTAACTTAACCATAGTTGCATTGGTTAACTTAAAAATTAACATTTGATGCTATCAACCTAAACAAAATCCATTATTTAACTAATTCTACCTTCTAGTGGCTAGTTAACATTCACAGGAGGATTTTTTTCTTATCACAATAGTTTTGAACTCCAAGAGATCTCAATACAATGTGAAGTGAGTTCGATGCTCCTACATCAATTGGGAACATACCTAGAAAATTTAACGTTGTTATTGATTTGGTTACATAGCAGGCACAAATGATATAGTATCTTACATGTTGTTAATAAGACCCATAACCATACAGTCACATCTAGCAATATGCAACAAAACATACATGCACTAGTCAGAAAGCTAATAAGAACAAATAATTTCAATCAATATTATAAATAGTAAAGAGATTCTAGTGAAAATTTTAAAAAAAAATGATATGGCGACCAATTTGAAGACAATATTCAAATATAATGTAGCAATAAAGGCATCAATAATAAAAAATTATGGGTGGACCTACATATTTAAATATGGGTCCACATTATACCTATTGGTGCAACTTATGACCAACCTGTATCGATTTTGGTGTCAGTTAAGTATTTTTATTTTTTTTATACTAGGGGAATCTACAACTAGGGACTGGGCTGGTACTCGTGTGACATGAGGTCGAGGGATCCATGGTGACCCACAATATCCTGCAAGCATGGGACATAGGTAAGCATGGGTGTTATTTGAACTCATGACCTCCTTTACAACATGTGACTTCATATCAAGCGAATCACCAATGAGCCACACTCGTGCAGGCCAGATGTCAGTTAAGTATTAATACTAAGTTTAAAATGTATTTTTAAAGTTGATTCATAGTGTATATATTTTGTTATTTGGAGAGTAGTTTCAGAGTTGAAATGTATAAGGATAAGGACCCGATAATTGAGAAACCCTAGTTTGTATCATACTATTCTAAAGAGTTTTTAATATGAATCTTGGCTGCTGAGGAAGTAGTCTCTGATTGTAGACCACATAAAATATGAGGAAAAAACCCTTGTCGTATCAAATTATCTATTGAAACTAGAGATTATTGAGGGTCGAGTTTCTTAGGAATGTATTTTATGTCAGTGTGATATAGAACTTAGCCTTGGAAGTGATTTGAGCCCCATTTGCATTAATCCTAAAAAATTTCATCTCATATCTTTGTTGATATTGAGTTACCCTACTCCCTTCTATGAATATTTTAGACCTCACTCGATGTCCTTGTTCCGTTAGGGAGACAAAATCAAGAGATAGATGAGAATCAAGATGGTGCAAATCATTTGCATGATTTAGAGTTAGAAGAAGTCGAAGAACAAGATTATTATAATACCACTTTAGTAGCATGGTGTAGACAGAATAATATAAAAAACTTGTAGCACTATATCATGTTGTTATAGTCACTCAAACTCCATTAAGGTCACTCAAATGTCGTCAACATCAACTATATTTCATTAGAGTCATTTAGGTAATATTAGTATGTCACTCATATGTCGTTATAGACATTTAAGTTCCATTAGGTTCAATAATTATCCAGAATTATTATTAAGTGCATCATCATCGTGGACATTGACATTGTTTTCATCATCATCATTTTCATCATCATCCTCGGTTTCATCGTCGTCATTGTAATTATGGTCACTCATATGAAATTAGTGTTCTTAATCACTCATTTCCATTAGGATTCATGTCATGAAATTTTTAAATGCATTTATATGTCATTACAGTCATTTCAATGATAATAGGGTTGTTTATATTTCGTTACAGAAATTTATGTTCCATTAGAATCAATTAGGATATAGAAGTTCTACTGCATTCATAATCACCGTTGAAATTGAAAACATCATCATCATCATACAATAAATCAACATCATTTCCATTCTCATTATCATAGTCATCATCAACATCATCAAGTACATCATTATCAAAATCAATATAATTGCAATAATAATGAGCAAGGAACCCTACTAGCTCACTAGAATGGATGATATACTATTATACTTATAAAATAATATCCATATGCTCCATCATAATTATTTTAATGCATCATCGTCAAGTTGTTAGGTCCAATCAAATGCCATTAGGGTCTATCAAATTTTTTTAGGGACAATCAAATTCCATTAGAGCAATTTAGGTGACATTAAGGTAATTTAACCCTCACTAGAATTAATAAATATTCAAAAGTTCCATGATTATGATAATTTAGGTGCCACTATGATAATTGAAGATCCAAAAGTTCTATCAAATGAATCATGATCACTGACACTGATATCATCGCCATCATAACCATGATCATTAGAAACATGCATGAGTAAATAAACATCACCATCAAAATCATTGGAATTTTCATATATAATCATAATCAAAGTCATTTATCTCAACCTCATTGTTATCATCATCATCAATATCCTTCCCACCATCCATCATCCTCATTCTTTTACGGTGACACCAGTTCCATTAGGGTCACTCAAATGTTGTTAGGGACAATCATATGCCATTAGGTTCATCTAGAAGCTATTATGATCAATCCAATTCATTAGGATGAATTATGTTTCCATTAGGATCAATCAATATCAAATAGTGCTATAATCACCTGCATCATCATTATTGACATTGATACCATCGTTCTCATCAACATGCTACTAAATATTGTAGAAATCATCATTGTGATATTTATCATTGTCAATATGTGTCATCATCGTCAACATCATGTAATTAAGCACTCTCAAATGTCGTTAGGGACCATAGGATTCCATTAGGGTTATTTACAATTAATTAGGGTCTCTTACTTGCCAAAATGGCTAATTAGGTGCTACTTATGTCAACATTCCTGGCACTATCCCTAAAGCAACATTGGAGTTTTCTTGATACTTTTTCTAAGACAATTCCTCTCTAAATTCCTAGAACAATTCTTGGGGCTATGTGTAGCTCTATACCTAGTTCTATAATATTCCCTTTCCTACGAAAATCCTTGTCGTGATACATTTAGAGATTATTTTTGCAATTCCTAGTGCTATGCCTAGCTCTATACCTAGCAGTATGCCTGGTTCAATTCCTTGCACGATTGCTTTTGTAATTCTTGGCTATTTTCCTAGCGCAAATTTTCGTATTAATCCTAGTGTTGTATCTAACAGTATGTTGAACATATTTTCGAGAGAAATTCATGGATCTAAATCTGACACAATTACTTTCAAATTTTTGGTCATTGTTCCACGAGCTATACCTGGCTCTATACTTGGCACTATGTTGGATATTTTATAGACGCAATTCTTGGCTCTATTAGTAGCCTTATACCTGGTACTATGCTTGGCCATTTTCCTAGAGAAATTCTTGGTGCAATACCTTCTGAAATTCCTATCACAATTCCTCATGCTATGGCTATCTCTATATTTAGCACTATGCCTGGCGTAATTCCTAGCACAATTCCTTCTGAAATTTCTAGCTATTTTCCTAGCACAAATTTTGGTTCAATGTTAGCACTATATCTAATGTTATGTCGAATGGTTTCCAAACATAATTCCTATCTCCTAACCTTGTTTAATTCCTAGTGTTGTTCATTTTGAATTTTTCGGCTTTATTATGAGTGTTATACCTGGCTCATTACTTGGCACTATGTTGGATGTTTCCCAGGTGCAATTCTTGACTCTATTCCTAGATATATACCTGGTCCTATGCTTGGCCCTTTTCCTAGGGAAATTCCTTTTGTAATACCTTCCAAAATTCCTATCACAATTCCTTGTGCTATGTCTATCTCTATACTTAGCACTATGCCTAGTGAAATTCCTAGCAAAATTCCTTCTAAAATTTCTGGCTATATTCCTAGCAAAAATTTTGGTACTATTGTTGGCACTATAGTTGATGTTATGTCGATCATTTTACTAACACAATTCCTAGCTCTAAAGCTAGTGCAATTCCTAGTATGATTCCTTTTGAAAATTTTGGCGTTATTCCAAGCAATATACTTGGCTCTATACATAGTGTTATGTTGGATGTTTTCTAGGCGTACTTCCTATCTCTATACTTGGCACTATGTTGGATGTTTTTCCTAGCAAAATTCATGGTGCAATTCATAGCGCTAACCCTGGCTCAATATATGGTGTTATGCTTGGTGTTATTATGGAGGGTTTTTTTGAGGCTATTCTGGGCATTATATGGGATGTTATTTTGGAAGCTAATTGGCACAATAAATTTATGGAATTATTCTAGGTGATATAACTCACTCTATACCTGGCGCTATGTTCGATGTTTTTTAGGCACAATTCCTAGCTCTATATTTGGCGCTATGTCGGAGGTTTTTCTGACAAAATTCATCGCGCAATTCCTGGCACTAACCATGGCTCAATATATGGTTTTATGCTTGGTGCTATCCTGGACATCTTTTTGGAGTCTATTATGGGCATTATATGGGATGTTATTTTGGATGTTAATTGAGAAGTTAATAGGGACTCTAATTGGGATGCTATATAGCATCCAAAATAATGCCAAATTTTAAAAAGGGACACTAATACATCCATTAAAAGCATCATCCCATGGAAAAGTGTCAACATTGTCCAAAAAATGATGAAAAGTACACTAAGAGTGATAGTGGACACTAAAAAGGAATCTAAAAGAGACAAGAATAATAGGGTTTTAGTTGTAGTGTTAGATTGGTTTCTCAAATCCATGTTTCCTTATATATCCAAGGATGCTTTTACATAATGGGTCACTACCAAAGAAGAAGCTATTTGTAAGGCCCGTTATGAAATTATTCTTAATCTAATTTCCTTTATGAAATTATTCTTGATGCATTGATGTCTAGTACAAACCCTTTGAAACCCAATCCTAGAACAAATGTTGGAGGTATTACTGGTTCAGTTCATCAAAATGTTTCCAAAGATGTTAATAGTCAAATGAAACATTTTTCCATCTAGTATTCTGTAGCAGGAGAAACTTCTGCTGCCACCTCTCCTCACTCCCAAACAACTTATGTACACACTATCTAGAGTAAAAAAAAAGGAAACTCGTATCCTGGTGGGAAAAATAAAAACAATAAGAAAAATACTAATAAAAAAAGAGAGGGTAATAGTGATAAACCTAAAAAAAAAAAATTGTGGGGTAAAGAAAGAGTGTAAGAAAGTTAAATTCCCTTGTAACATTTTCAAGTGAGGCCATATTACTCACCAATGAATGTTAATGGAAGAATACCAAGAACTCTTGAATCAGAAAAGACAATAGACTATTGTTCTAACTAATCCTGTCCCACAAGGAAAAAAATTAGCTTCAACTTCTTCTAATGCTATTGGAATGCACAGGGGGGAACCTAAAATTTTCCATTGTCTAATCAATCATACATTAACATGGCCAAATATGATGTCTCATTTTCATATAGGACCAAAACATTCTAAATTAACCTCCAATATCGAATATCCCTTTGATTGATAAGTTGCATCCAGTAACTAAGAATGTGGGATTTGGTTTATACCCATCGCTTATGAGTATTTTTAATATCCTAGATCCTAACTTCTTCATTAGTTCCACTCTAGGTTCAGTTGAAGAGGAAGTCCTGACTTCATGAGTTGATTCATTCATAACATCTTATCTCTATTATCTTTGGGTACTTCCTTTGCTATTGAGTTTGCTGGAGGAGTCTCAACAATCTGATACTTCATTTTTTGTAGAAAGCATAAATTATCAAGTGATTAAAAGAAATACATTATATAGCAATCCATATTATGTTGAAGAGGTGGATCTAACCAATCAACCAATTTGGGTTGTTTATTCTTCCACTTCTTAATATTTTTTAGACATAGTTATGCCTTCAGATGACTCTATCATGTGATGTTTAATAACGCCCTAAAGTCCCTAGGAAGATATCCATTTTCATTCCTATTTCTTCCAGCTCTGGATAAAATCAAGAATGGAGAGTTTCATGTTCCTTTCCCTAAATATTTTTATTGAACATCCTGATCCACTACAACTTGTGACAATCATGGCTCCTATCATAAATAATTTTTCCTAGAAGAAAATTCCACATAACCACTTTTTTCTAACAAATTGTTGCTCACTAATAACTACTGCCAAATTTGTAAAGTGGTGTTCTTGTGTAGAAACCTTCTTCTCTTTCTCTATTTAATGGGTTGACCTATATTATTTTAGACATTATTTCCATACTTCTAACTGCTGAAATGTTGTTTTCATCATCCATATATCTTCTAACCCTTTTACTACACATACTTATTTGATATATTATGATTCCAAAGACTTGTACCAACAATTATTTATGAAGGAAAGTGTTAGGAGTAGCTCTCATTCTAATAATGGTCAAGGAAACAATTTGAAGAATATCAACACAGCTAAGGGATGAGGTAAAAATTGCAATTTTTCTAGGATAAATCAACACAAAGAATAAATGTGGAAACCAAAGATATTTTGGGTCCCTTTCAAAATGCATTGGATATCAAGTTAAGCATGTATGGAGAGTCAAATTATATTGTATACCTACCTCGCATGTTAAATTTGGAGAAAGAAAAAGGTTCTAAGACTGACTTACCTACCAATAAATGAGGTTGAACTTGTGCCTTATATTTGGAGAAATAAGAATGAACACTAATTATGGAAACCCATGTGATTCATGGGTTTACCCACCCATGTAGAGGATATCTCATTAATTTTTAGTCTTAACAGTCTTAATAAATTTATTACACAAGGGAATTCGACTTGTTTCTCTTTTTTACAAATTAAGTTGGCAGCAAAAAGTTGTTTTGAATCCTTTTTTCTTAGTGTAAATAAGATAGACAACTTGGCATATGACTTTTTTCCTTTACAAATTTAGCAAAAGCACCAGTTATGAACACCTAGGAAAATTAGAGTTTTTTTCCAACATGCAATGAATGTGGAATTAGCTTTTATATTTGAGTAACTTAGCAACAACATGGTTTTTTAATGTCTCCTTACTTGGAACAATTGATAAGAGATATCAAGCGTGGGTAAGTGAGTAAGCTATGGTTATGATTTAGATCATGATGATAATGCGAGTTAGGTCCTTGAAATTTCAAATCTCTTGACATAGCAAGTAATCTCAAACAAATCAATTTAAGGCTTTGGATGCCCACATAATCTGACCAAGAAAATGCAACTCAACTTACAGCTAAAGGGAATTAATTGGAGTTTTGGCATATGTCAAACCTAGAACCTCATAAAAGGGGAACCACCATCTAGCTTCCATGTGTCACTCTAAAGAGAACAAGTAACCTACTTAACATTTCTCTTAATCCAACGCTCTTTCTCCATTTAGACCTTGAACCACCCCATCACTACTTTCTCGAAACCGTGTCTTCAAGTTTCAAATTCTACCTGCCAATAGAAACTTCTAATTATCGATGTGCTCAAGATTTGATGGATTTGGAAAGAACTCTAATCAATATGTAGGCTTGGATCAATGGACAATGTAACCAGTCTTATGGAATCTCATTGGATCTTATCCCTCAAGTAGTGCAAGCACAATTTAGGGTTAACCATAATGTAAGATACTACAAGGAGAAATTAACTACATCAAGTCTTCTAGAAAGTTAGCTTCCACCATTTATTTGAATGAACCGAATATTAGGAATTGCAACATATCCAAGATTAATCCCCAGTTAGTCTGATTATTGTGAAAATCAATCATGAGAAGGATCAAATCTTGATATGTTTACCTTTTTCATTCTACTTATTTCGTAGCCATAATGATCATATAAAGAATGAATTTCCTCTATATTGTTGGGAGAGGGCCCTCTTGTTGGTACCATGGCAAGTTTGTATGCTTCCAATGATGGAAGGTGGATTGGGCCTAATTGAGATCTTTGGACATGGAGGATAAATGGATCATTTGTATAATTGATGATGAGACCTCTTGGATGTCTCTTCTAGGATATAGGATAACATAGACACAACATACTGCAATACCCGAGGACATTTTGATATTGGTAATATAAATTTATCCCTATATCTATTCAAAATTCAGTGTTATTTTGTGCATAAAAGTAATGAGATATTTAGAAGCATGTAGCCAAGTTGTTGCTGTTATGAAGAGAAGCTCCCTATGGCTTGGGGTGTACGACAACATACTAAATGAAACCATAAATTAATCCATTCCAATATGCAATAGAAATAAAGACATGTAACACTAAGGGATATGAAGTGTACCTTATTTAGGACGGTTAATGTAGATCCTCGTTGAGATTTTCCAACACGCTTGTATTGTGATTCCCTCTCAACAACAGTAAACAAGAAAAGAATGTGATATATCAAAGTGTTAGACCTACTCGAGCATATATAAACCATCATGTATAAGAAAAATAACTACATCCATGGATACAATATTCATAGTTATGCACATGTATTGGACAACAAATGGATATCTTTATTAATAAAATAGAGATACAATAGTGACAAACTTTGTCGGCACTTCTTCGAACTAGAGAAAATTGAGTCCTCCACCTGGGCCTCCACCACTTCAATCCTCCATCACAATGGAAATATTACAAAGAAAAGGAAATCTTGGGTAGAGCAGCCTTATGTGCTCCAAAGGGACAAAGGCATGTAGACCCAAGCATAAATAAGTGAGGCAACAATGAGCTATAGTTTCCTTTCTCTCCAAATTCTACTCCTTCAATGCATCCAAGAGGCTCAATATTTAGCTCTCCTAATGGGAAATGGAGGGTCAAGTCTAAGCGTTCTCAAGGCATATGGAAGGCCAAGAGTCAAGTTATTCGAGAATCTATGAGGAAAACTCCAAAAACATTTGTATTCATGCACATTTCCTGATGTATGCGGGTTTTGGCTCGAAATATGCGTGTATACACATATGTTGCTTTAAAAGTCCCGTATACACATAAACAGGTGTTTTTTTGGGTACTTTCTCAGGACATCAAATTATAATTTAAGCAAAGGGGATCCACAGAGTCTGTAAAGGGACATGGAATTCTATAAAGATGTCATCTACCAACTGTGGTAAAATATACTATAACAGATGCCTCCTAATGTGTGAGGTCGAAGGGGTAACATGATGGTTGAAATACATTATATCCATCCCAGAAGTGGAGTAATGAAGACCCAGGTGGAAGAACCAGCCACTCATCAGTACAATACAATGATAAATCACTGCATATGATTGAAAATATACATGTAGTAATCTCGAATACATAAGAGTACAATGGCCATGAATAGGCATGATATACAAATGTCATGTGTGGTCATTGCCACATACAATATACAATGGACAAGATATCCACAGTGGATGAAGATATTTGATAATATACAGGAATTTGGTCATGAGAGCTAACATCTCATAAATACTGGCACGATTAAAGAGGTAGCATATGTGAAATGCCACCAATATCGGAGGTCTTCTATGCAAACCGCTACGAGTAGATGTCCAATCGCACGAATAAAGGTGTTGAGGTTGAACATCATGGCCCATCCTATGATTACCGAAGGAGAGAAACTTCCTATGGCTTGGAGTGTACCACAATAGACTGAATGACACCAAAAATTAATCCATTCCAATACGTAAGAGAAATAAAGACATCTAACACTAAGGAATATGAAGCGTACCTTATTCTAGACAGTTGATGTAGATCCTCGTTGAGCTTTCCCAACACACTTGTATTCCCGATTCACTCTCAACAACAACAAACAAGACAAGCATGTGATATATAAAAGTGTTAGACCTACTATAGCATATATAAACCATCATGTATAAGAAAAATAACCACATCCATGGATAGAATTTTCATAGTTATGCACATGTATTGGACAGGAAATGGATATTTCTATTAATAAAATATAGATACAATAGTGACAAACTATGTTGGTTGTTATTTGAACTGGAGAAACCGAGTCCTCCACTTGGGCCTCCTTCACTTCAATCCTCCATCACAATGGCAAGCTTTCAAAGCAAAGAAAATCCTGGGAAGACAAGAAATATATTCTCCAAAGGGACAAAGGGATGCAAACACAAGCATAAAAAAGTGAGGCAACAATAAACTATAGTTTCCTTTCTCTCCAAATTCTCCTCCTTCAATCCATCCAAGAGGCTCAATATATGCGCCTCCAAATAGGAAATGGAGGGTCTATTTAGAGCATTCTCAAGGCATATGGAAGGCCATGAGTGAATTTATTTGGGACTCTATGAGGAAAACTCGAAAAGCATTTTTCTTCATTCACATTTCCTGATGTATGTGGTTTTTGTCTCAAAAGTTACGTGTATACATAGATATTGCTTTAAAACTCACGTATACACATGAACAGGTGTTTTTTTTGGGAATTTCTTGGGACATCAAAGTATATTTTGAGTAAAGGCAGTCCAAGGAGTCTACAGATACTTTTTGGTTAGGAAGGAGTTAGTGGAGGCTCAAGATGGAGTGGTGTGGACTTTCCTTGCATAGATACATCACATTGGGTCACTATTATGCATAGAATTATAGTTAGAGCTTGGCTCTTGTACTCTAGGAGTGTAGCGTTGCACATGTGTGAGGCTTACTTATGTTTAATGAGCTTGTTTGTAAGGAATAGTCCAACCTTCGTTATATTGTTTTCCTCCCTTACATCTCATAGAAATAGAGGAAGGAGAATCTTTCCAAGAACACATCACATCACACATTCATTTAAATCTCTTCTTTGGAGTTCTCTCTTGGTGATGCGCTAGGGTTCATGAGGAAACCCTAGTGGAGCATATGAGGACAAGGTGTATGATTTATCTTTCAATATTGTTCTTTGCACATATGATTTCTTTCTCTTGGGTGCTAGTATTTTTTGGCCTCTTGTAGCATATTGGATTATAGATTTAGGGTTTCATACCTCGGAGGTTTTAAATTAGTGTTGGGAAGCCCTTGGATGCATTTGGGGAAGAGAAGTATGATGTATTTCCTAGAATATATAGTTGGATATATTTTTGCACTTAAAGGATCCATGTTATGTTGAATAACCCTATCTATGGAATTTTGGGTGGTTGGATTTTATCCTATCCTTGAGAGGATACTAATATATATATATTATGATATTTCGATTTGTCCACATATTGTGTATATTGTAGATTTAATTTCAACATTTTATCTTCCCTAGACGGTCATTTCCAGCTCTTAATTGTCTTTCTAGGGGGACAAAGTAAATATAAAACTATTAAGGGACTTAACACTATGATTGAAGATAACGATACAAACATCTATTGTTGTTATTTTTGTTATTGTAATCGTTGTATAAGAGGAGTTTTCATATCTGATTTATGGATGTGAAATTTTCCTAAAGGGTTGGAAACACATTGGAATGACTTGTATCTTTTCTTCTTGAACTATCATGAATTTTGGGGATACTAGAAGTGAATTAGTGTGATTATTCTACTATTTTTTCCACATTAATTTATATCAATCATAGAGGTGTATAATTCTAGGGTTAAATTCTAAGGAATCTTCCTGAAAGAAGGTGAATTTTTAGATTCACATTAATTTCCTGGTGCAAATGAAATTTCAACACCTAAGAGACACGACTATGTGAATGGGCATGTCCTATATACTAATTATTATTATAATTAATATAAAATTAGTATATTATAATATATTTTAACCTTTTTCTATGTCCAAGGTGCCAAGTATAAAACTTCCCTCATTTCTATAAAAAGTCTTCTTAAAATAATTTTTCAAGAACAAATAGTTATACCTTGATTAAACCGACAAGGAGGGTCTCATGTTCACTATAGGAGCAAGTTCTCATCAACAATATAGGGTATCCCTCCATTCTTATTATTAAACCAGTATTTTTTATGAGAACTTGGTACTATGGTGAAGAAAAAATGGAGGGACACTATTGAGACATCAAAGAGAGAAAAACACACATGCCCAAAGTCCCACGATTCAAATATATCCTTTTTTTTAATCCTAGAGCGTGCATTGTATGACCATACACATGCATTTTTCAGGCTTATGGAAAAACAGTGAAAAGGAGGGAAATTCCATTTTCCTTGGTTCCTTGAAAGCATCTTGGGATGTATTTCAAAGGCAATATGGTATAGGAATATTAACCAAGTGGGATACTTCATACTCCACCAATCATAAGTATGTATGAAATGTCATATATTTTTCAAAGGCCACTCAAGTTGGTTTAATACCTTGTATTAAACTAGAATTGTGATTTTTGCAAGAATATGGAGTTTTGGTGATGGGAGGTTGGACCTAGGATTGTTGATAACCATTTAGGATTTTAAAGAACCCTCGGCTATTATTCTAAATATCTAAGTCTTGGAGTTTATAAGAATTTTATTTCATGTAATCATTACCAAAGTATCTTTGGGTACTACCATTTTAGAAACCATGTTTCTAATGTGCCAATACTTAGTCCAGTTAATCAACCATGGGAGTAAACTTGATATATCAATTCTTAGTCTACAGGATTGGTATTCACCATAAAACTAATTTCTCATAAACAATACAGGGTATCCTTCCATTCTTTTTGGTAAACCTGCAAAAAACAAATCTCAGTGTTTTTTCCTATCTCATAATTCATGAAACTAAATCTATAGGAAAAATGCTAGAAGGGATACAACCTTAATTCTAAAGGAATACCATACTGAGTTTCTAGCATACCTGCAACAATAACCAATTTCCTTTTCTCGTGATATAAATCCAAAATTTTCATGATCCCAAACCGCGTACATAAAGCTCGGTGGTTGGGGCACTAAGCTATTACTATGTCTACTCGAGTTATGGTGGTTGGGGCAGTAATCTATTAATTTGTCCAATCAAGTTCAAAATCCATAACTAATATAATATACATAATATATAAGGTAGTGTAAGAATTTTTAGTAATGAAAAAAAAGACTCTGTCAATAAATCTCCTACAAGCTCTATGTCATTATCCATTGTGGAATTTGAGTTTGAAATAAAGTTAAGATTAATAAAAAAATATACATTAGGAGAATTTTGAGGTAAAAAATGGGCCTTCAAACAAAAAATGTACTATCAAAATTCACTTTAAAAGAACCAATCACATTCTAGTTGATGACATCATCTATAATAGTTGAAGTGGCATTGGTTGAGTTAAAGATGTTTATTTGTCAAATTGTAAATGGTGAATGAAAACCCTTACTTAACTATATCAATGTTGTAAGTAAAGTATTCATTATGAAAACAATACTCATAGATTATTTTTGAATATAATATAAATGTACTAAAGTACTCTTAAAGTACTTAGAAAGAAAAATACTCTTTATATTACAATATAAAATAAATTACAACTACCAAAAACCTAAATGTTTTATTTAAATGTAATTATTTTTTATATTTTAATATAAAATAAATTACAAATATAAAAAAGTAAATGCTCTATTAAAAAATAAAATTATGTAATTACTTTTTCAATATTTAAAATATATATGTCAGATCTTTATTTAAAATCAAAATCATTTAACATATTATAATAAAAACAATTTGATGATTAATAGTTTTTGTTTTTTAAATACTTACTATATATAATAATCTATTATAAATATTATTTAAATATAAAAATATATATTTATTTATTTATTTTATAAAAATAAAATATTATATTATAATAAATTAATATATATATATATATATTCTCATTCGCTTGAATTTTAATATTAATATTTTTTTTTAAATTTAGGTATTATTCAAGGTTCATATTTTACTATTACTTTTCAACCTTTGAAACACCTACATCTATACCAAAATAAATTAGATATGTACATTCAAGTTACAAAAGCAAATACATTCATAAACTCTTAATATAGCAATTTGAATGAACTATTATATCATAATAAGATATTATATTATTATAATTTGCATTGCATATAACATTAATGTTTATTACATATAATCTCATTTGCTTGATATTAACTCAACTTTTTCGTGGTAGAAATTTATGTACTATTCCTTCATCACAATATTAATATTTTTTTTAATTTATTTAATGATGTTATTAATTATTGCATTAAAAATGATATATAATATATATCACAAAGAAACTATTAAAAATGAGTTTACACTTGATTTTGAAGATTTTGAAAGTGTATTAAAAATATGAAATATATATATATATATATGAGATGGAACATATTATTCTCTGTGGCTCGAGTTTGTTAAGAGTCTACTCCTGTGGCTAGGGTTCGCTGTATAGCTGTTCGATTCGCATTCAAATCTCAGGTGCACACATTCCTTATCTCTTCTTTTCTAATACATATCTACTGCTCATTTGCTTATAAATATGAATAAATCACCTCACCTACCAAAGACTGTCAAAGGTAGACCTAGCTCAATTACTTTAAATAGCATTTATGAATATTTAGAGTCTTTAGAGAAACATAGAGAAGAAAGAGAAATTAGAAT